>JACEIK010013044.1:16438-28659 GCA_018107945.1 Datura stramonium | reverse complement strand
ACAATTTACATGAGAATGTACAAACATTGTTGGATAAACAAGGCAAAAATGATGCATTTGAGTATCACTTGGGCATATAAATATGCCCCAGATCAATCACTCATGAAGGCCCCGTAGGGAATAGGGGACAATCACTGAGGAGGTCCCAAATATAATCCTAGGGTGGCACGTAGTTTTGAGATTCGGGGCGTAGCCTGAGCCCCAAACCTACTCAATGTTAAGTACTACTCCCAAAACATGTAATGTGCTCATAGAAATTCATACATAACATGCACATCTAGTTAAATCGTGAAGATCATACCATGCTTGAGAGTTCATAATACTAGCCATGGAATTTTGGCCCGTGAGTCAGCCAAAGACATAGTTCATATATCATACACAACATAGGGGCATGGCCCAAAATCTTAATCATGCTTAAAATGCTTAATTTATGTGAAACATAATAATGAAATCATGAAAATAGGAAACTTGAATACATGCTTGAAACTCAAAAATTCGTATTAAGCTTCCTGATTCATCATGAATAGGAATTTTACCAAAAATTTGTTCATAATTGGGCATCCATACTTTTAGAGTTTTAAATCATGAAATATAAAATATACAAGCAATATCAGGCCAAATACTTCAAAACCCGTAATTTAAACATACTACCACACTTTCATGTAAACTTTTGAGAAATCATGCAATTCGGTTAAGACCCACGAGAATTAGGTAACTTAATCGTAGGAAATGGAAGAAATGGGCATGGGTAGGGTATAGTATACCCATTCAAAATACCACATACNCTAGAAATTTCATGATTTCTTACATCCTTGAAGAACCCTAAGTGAAAGTTTGAAGAATCTTGAAGAAAGTTGCTTGAAACCCTTCCTACTCCCTTATCTAACACTTGTAATTGCTAAAATGAACTTAACAGGAGTTTTCATCCCTTAAAAACCCTGTTCCAACCTCAAAATGACGTGGTTTAGGGTCCACAAGAGTAAAAAAGTATAAATTGCCCTTACTGAAATTTCCCTGAAAAGCAGTTTTAGCCCTGACCACAAGTCATGCTACGAGTCGTACCATCAAGTCATGAATCGTGGTTACCTCTCGTGTTCACTTCACCCTTTCTCCTAACTTTATGAATTTGTCCACGACTAGTATAGCATGACTCGTGTCACCATCCTACGGGTTGTACTGTCAACCGTGGTACCATTCACCAAAACCAATACGACTTAACCACAACTCCTCACCATGTCTCGTTGCTTCATCCTACGAGGCGTACCATGACCCGTGATGACTCACTCTGGCACCACTAAGATACTCACCATGACTCCTAACCATGAGTCATACATTCTCACCACGGTTCGTAGGACTACCCGTGACACAACCTAAGGCTCCCGGTTTCCTCACAAGTTGTAGGTCCTTACCACAACTCGTACCTCGATTCATACTGGTGCAATGTTCTAGGTCTTCTGCGGTTTTTGATTTAAACTCCCGGGTCCATTCATAGGCCCTTCCAGGGTGTTACAGGAATTATGAAAATTCCCTTAATAATTCTCCTGGAAAATTGATCCTGCAAGTCCCAACGATGGACCTAACAAGTCGTTGGGTCAACTAACAACACGTGGTCCTCACTCGTTGCCACTACTAGAAACTTCCCAACCAACGGAGGACTTGATGGGTCATTAGGTGGAACGATGACTCATTTTCACAACTGCAAGTTCAATCCTACTTTATCAGCCACCCTGACAACAACCCACTTGACGAGTCGAGAAGTGATACCACGACTCGTTCCTTCATCCGTTTACTTTCCTGGATTGAAACTTACTTAGCACATAACAGGCCTACTACCAACTCGTTGGGTCACACCAAGTGTCCTCACGCCATCCGTAATGACCCCCTGACAATGACTCTTTCCTTGTTTGGCACCTCTTAACGAGTCACTCAATGATCTGTCAAATAACCTGACGAATCGTTCTGTAACTTGGTGCAGATTTTTCTAATTCTGCTGATTCAACCCTTAAGTTTGATCTTAGGGACATTCAGGGTATTATAATATCTCTCCCTTGGGAAGATTCCTCCTTGAATGTGGGTTAAGCATATTGAAAAGCTACGGAAAGAACTTCAATCTCACATATTGAACATCTGAAGCTAAAATCTAATGGAGTGACTGAATCTGGATTGGTACTTGATACACATGATTGAACTGAACTCATGAATCATACATACATGCAAGAACATAAAAGGAACTGAGAGAAATGAACTTGACATGAAACTAAATAGAGTACAAAGGAGGAAATTGATACCTCATGCTGAAACTAAGCTAGAAGGGAAACGCTGCGGTTATCTAGCCATCATATCTACTTCGGCTTCCCACACAGCTACCTCAACTAGTTTATTTCGCCAATAAATCTTCACTAAAGCTACTTCCTTGTTTCTCAACTTGCAAACCTGATGATCAACGATCTCAACTAAAACCTCCTCATAGGTGAGGCTATCCTTCACACGTATGCACTCTACTAAGACAACTAAGGTTGGGTAACTAATGAACTTCTTCAATAGAGATACATGGAAAACTGGATGTACCCAAAGCTAACACCGCTGGTAGCTATAACTATTATGCCTCTTTGCCAACCCACCTCACAATCCTTTAAGGACCATTATATCAGGGACTAAACTTTCCTTTCTTCCCGAACCTCATCACTCCCTTCATGGGAGACACCTTCAGAAATACCCAATCATCAAACTCAAACTCAAGCTCTCTTCGCCTAACATCTGCATAAGATTTCTGACAACTCTGACCTGTCTTCGGCCTTCTCCTAATAAGCTGAACTTTCTACATGGCCTCATGAACGGAATGAAACCCTACAAAGTAGCCTCGCCTACTTCAAACTATCCAATAGGTGATCTACACCTTTTCGCATAAAGAGTCTCAAATGAAGCCATCTGAATGGTGGAGTGGTAACTGTTATTATAAGCAAACTCGATGAGAGGCAAATGATCATCCCAACTACAGTTGAAGTAAATCACACACGATCTCAACATGTCCTCAAGAGTCTTAATGGTTCAGTCAGCCTGACCATCTGTCTAAAGGTCAAAAGCCGTGCTAAGCTTGACTTTAGTATGAAGTCCTTTCTGGAACAATAACCAAAACTGAGAGGTAAACTGAATACCCATGTCTTAGATGATCGATAAAGGAACCCCAGGCAAAAATACTAAATCTCGAATATAAAATCTAGCATAAACTTCCGCTGAATCGGTAGTTTTGACCGATAAGAAATGAGCTTCCTTGGTCAACCTGTCCATAACACCCAAATTGAGTCATACTATCGGCGAGTACGAGGCAACCTAGGATGATGTACATGTTGATCTCTTCCCACTTCTTATAAGGGATACTAATGTCCTGTAGCATACTTCTAGGTCTCTAATGCTCAACTTTCACTTGTTGACAGTTTTGACACTTAGCCACAAACTCCACTATGTCCTTTTTCATGCCATTCCACCAATAGACCTTCTGTAGATAATGGTACAACTTAAAAGCACCTGAGTAGATAGAATATCGAGAGCTATGATCCTCGACCAACATTCGCTCAATTAAGTCATTAACACTCAAAAAACATAAATGACCTTTTTATCGAAGTACACCATCTACCCTTTGGAAGAAAACCTCCACCTTCTATTTCTGGACCACTTCCTTTAACTTAACAATGATAGGATCCTCATCTTGCCTAGACTTGACCTCAGTCACCAATGAAGATTCTGAATGATGACACTACCATCTATCAAGTCAATAACGCGAACCCCTAAACGAGCAAGCCGATGTACATCCTTTACCAACTCTTTCCTTCTATCCGCAACATGAGACACACTCTCCACGGACAGCCTACTAAGGGCATCCGCCACTACATTGGCCTTGCTTTGATGATAAAGGGCACTCATGTCATAGTCCTTCAGAAGCTGTAGCAACCTCTTTTGTTGCAAGTTCAGGTACTTTTGAGTGAACACATACTGAAGGCTCCTGTGGTCTGTGAACACATCCACATGCACCCTATACAAATAGTGCCTCAAAATTTTCTAGGCAAAAACCACTGCCTCCAACTCGAGATCATGAGTTGGATAATTCTTCTCATGAGTCTTAGGCTATCTAGAGGAATACATAATGACTTTACCATGTTGCATCAAAACGCAACCAAGGCCAACTCTAGAGGCATCACAATACATAACAAATCAATCAGTACCCTCAAGTAGAGTCAATATTATGTCTGAAGCGAGTCGAACCTTTAACTCCTGAAAACTCTTCTCACAGGCATTTGACCACAGAAATTTTATCTTCTTCTGGATCAACTTAGTCAATGGTGCTGCAGTGGATGAAAATCCTCCAACATACCTCATGTGGTAGCAAGCTAACCCCAAAAAGCTCCTAATATCTGAAGGAATAACTAGTCTATGCCAATTCTTTGCCCCCTCTATCTTTTGAGAGTCCACCTGCACACCCTTACTTGACACCACATGACCAAAAAATGCTACCGAGTTCAACCAAAACTCACACTTGCAAAATTTAGCAAACAACTTGCGATTCTTGAGTGTGTAGCACAATCCTCAAATGAGCGGCATGATCCTCCTAACTTAAAGTGTATACCAGAATATTGTCTATGAAGACAATCACGAACATATCCAAATACAGCTCAACCACCCTATTCATCATGTCCATAAAAGCTGCATGAGCATTCGTTAGTCAAAAAGACATAACTACAAACTCATAGTGACCATACCGAGTCCTAAAGGCTGTCTTTGGAATGTCACTCTCCCTAATTCTCAGTTGATGATAGTCGGATCTGAGATCTATCTTTGAGAAGCACTTAGCACCCTACAGTTGGTAGAGCAAGTCATCAATTCTAAGGAGGGGATACTTGTTCTTGACTGTGACCTTATTCAACTATTGAGAGTCAATACACATTCTAAGGGAACCATCCTTCTTCTGAACAAAGAGAACTAGTGCACCCCATGGGGATTTACTAGGCCTGATGAAACCCTTATCTAGGAGATCCTTCAACTGTTCTTTCAACTCCTTTAGCTCAGTCGGGGCCATTCTATAAGGAGTATTGAATATAGGCTATGTATCAAGGAGAAGGTCGACGCCAAAGTTAATCTCCCGCTCGGGAGGGATTCCTTGAAGATCATATGGGCTTTCCCAATCATAAGCATACTTGAAATAGACTTTGATAGTCAAAACATGAATTTATACATGGCTACTTCGAAATTATACTTTCATCGTATACATCTCATCATGCTTGAAAACATAGATCATAATCTCTACCTTTCATGAACTTTCATAATTGAGCATTATATTTGTAAAACTTTGAAAACATAAATTATAATTGAAAACATTATAAAACATGCTCATGAATAATAATTCAACATTATAAACATCAATAGAATTTAACCATGATAGATACTAATAAAATTCACAAATTTAGTTAAAATCCCATATATTGATCACCTTAGGATTCCCATGAATTTGAGAAAGAATCGGGCATGGGAGTGGAAGATTAAACCCATTCATAAACCTGCATACCTGGGGAAATTCTGATTTCTCAACCTTCTTGAATGCCTAAAGGAATTGGGGAAGAACTTGATGAATTTCTAAGCTTGATACCCTTAGGAACTTCTAGGCTTGCATGCATAGAGAGGGATAGGTTTATAATGAGTTAAACCTCTTACACCTATCTGAGCTTAAAATGACATAGTTTAGGTCTTAGAAACTTAGGAATTACGGAAAAGCCCTTATTAAATTCGCAGGAAAATATCACACAGCCAGTCCCAATGAGGGACTAGATGACTCGTACTTGAGGGACAACTCATGGCCTACTTATCATTACCAACACTAGGAACTATAATCCTATCAGTCACCATGAAGGACACCACGACTCATGGTGCACCTAACGTCTTGTGCTGATGAGTCATGATGAACACTGCAAATCATCCTATCCTTCATGCCGGCTCCTTGACCATGACAAACCTAATGACTCGTGGTCCTAACCATGAGTCATGGCTTCACCTGTGGTCAACTCCCATACCAAAAATCCAACCAAGCTATTCCTCTTTTCCATGATTCACCTAACAACTCGTGGTGCACCTCACGGTTCACTAAATGACTCGTCCTGTGACCTGGTGAAGTAATTTCTATTTTCTCCGTTTAAACCATCAGGTATGATCTTAGGGCTTTAAAGGTATTAAAATTTCTCCACCTTGGGAACATTCATCCTCGAATGTGGATAAACATATCAAAAATGCTAAGTAATGCAATTGTCATACCAATTACTAAACATCTATAGTTGAAAATTGATGAAATAACTAACTCCAGACTAAATTACATGACTTAACTGAATTCATGAACCACATATACATTCATTAACATGAATGAAACAGGAAAACATGAAACAAACATGAAACTGAATAGAATACTAGGGAGGAAACTGATACCTCAAGCTGAAATTGAGCCGGAAGGGAATAAATGCGGGTATTTAGCCATCATATCTGCTTCGGCTTCCCATGTAGGTCCCTCAACTTGCTGTTTCCACCAAAAAACTTTATTGAATCTATTTCCTTGTTCGTTAGCTTCAAAACATGACTATCAATTATTTCAATTGGAACCTCATCTTAGCTAAGGCTATCCTTCAAACCAACTCTCTCCACCAAGACAACTAAAGCTGGATCACCCATACACTTCTTCAAGAGCGATACATGGATAACTGGATTTACTGAATCCAACTCTAAGGGCAACTTTAATACCCTAAAAACCCTAAGATCAGACTCGAGAGTTGAAATAGAGAAAACATGATTTCCTACACCTGGTCACAAGATGAGTTGTCCAGTGACCCATCAGGAACACCACAAGTCGTTAAGTGAGTCATGGGGAGGGGTCTGGCCATGGTTGAAATTTGGAGTAGTGAGTTGGTCATGGGTGTGACCGGAGTCGTTGTCCAAACCACGACTCATTGGGTGGTTCATGGTCAAGAGTTAGTTGAATATTGGAGAACTTCGGTAGTGTTGGCAAGGATTGGTCACCACGAGCCATTGGGTACACAATGAGTTGTGGTGTCCCTCGTGGTGATCCTCATAAGAAGAATTGGCGGTATTCATGAGAAGAGGTGACCACAAGTCGTGGTCAGGGGCACGACTCGTCCAGTCCCTTGTAGGGATTGGCAGTCTGTTTTTCCCTGAGAGTTTATTAAGGGCTTTACTTTAATTTCTAAGTTCTTTAGGCCTAATTTACATCATTTTAAGCTCAGAATACAGTGTTTTAAGAAGGGTTAATTCATTCTAA
The DNA here is from genome assembly GCA_018107945.1 of Datura stramonium. NCBI lineage: Eukaryota > Viridiplantae > Streptophyta > Magnoliopsida > Solanales > Solanaceae > Datura > Datura stramonium. The sequence continues at coordinate 21,350 of JACEIK010013044.1, read as the reverse complement.
GCCTATCCTAATTCATGCATGAAAATTTAGCGGGTTGAGAAGGTGATTAAGCTTAGTTCCCTCAAAGTTCTCTCTCAATTCTCTTTGCGAAATCAAGGAAGTTGTGAAAATCATATTCCTTCAGGTATGTAAAGCTACAAATTGGTGCAATAGTCCTCACCCATGCCCAATTCCCTCTCAATTCACGATGTTCTAGTTGATGATTCTATGGGGTTTTTACCCAATGTATGAATTCTGTAAGTTTCAATCATGGGTATGATCTAAGAATGTTTTAAATATTGAATTATGATAAATGGGCAGATTTTACAATGTTTTAAATTATAAATTATGTTTTCAAGTTTTTTAAATTATGATGCTCATCCATGAAAGTCCATGCAGGTTGAGATCCATGACGTATGTATACCAGCATGATGAGATGTTTATGAAGAAAGTATGAATTCAAAATACCTATGTCTATTTTCATGTTTTCAAAGTGAATCAAGTTGATTTCAAGCATGTTTAAGTATTAGGAAAGCCCATGTGATCAAGTATGTTCTATGATTTCATGAATTCGCTTACCACATGGTTTTTGAGTCTAGAATCCCATTATATTTAGCTCTTGGTATGGTTTGAGCCAAGGCTCCTTATGTATGATTTCAAAATTATGTATGTATGTTATAAGTTAGCTTCTTCACTTGACGATGGTCAGTTTCATTGAGAAACAATGGAGAGCATATGCATGCTTTTAGGAGTAGTGTCTAGCACCGAGTAGGCTAAGGGTCAGTCAACCCTATTACTCAAAACTACTTTCCAACGTAGGTATGTTCAGTTTATTTGGGACATCCCATATTAGCCTCCCCTACCCCTAAAGGGCCTTCAGCTTGATATCGATATCGTGGTAGCGTCTTTGGCCCTGGAAAAGATTTGGATGGCTCTGCCCACTTTAGTGTAATAGTCGGGACCACGTAAGCTCTATCGTGGTAATTTCGGTTATATGACGAGTCTCCCATTGTTCCTCATGATTTAAGTTATGCATGTACATCATCCATGATATTATGTTTTCAGCAGGTTTGACCCAATGTTCAGTTTTAATTATGACTATCAGTTTCAGCTTTTGGTCATTCGATTCAGTTATGATGTTCAGTTATGTTCATATCATGATTTCAGAAAATAGCATGCAAGCCCTACTCTCAGAATCTTATCTTGATTATGTTTTATATTATGCATGTTTTAATGATTTTTACTTAGTGTTTTTAGTTACCTTGCATACTCGGTAAATTCCACGTACAAACTGCATACTGTATGATGTATCGTTTCATGGTACAGGCTCCGAGATCCAGGCTCAGTCCCGCCGCTAGTCAAACATCTGATGTTAGCACTTCTTAGTCTTAGTTGGTGAGTCCTTATCATGCGAGGGCCCTTCTTATCAGTTCTATTTCGTCTTTTCTGTTTTCTGACTATAGTTAGTTAGTTGGGGTCTTGTCCCATCAACTCGTCAGTATTAGAGTCTTTTCGGACATAGTTTGTATTCAGCTTTAGACTTATGTATGAATTTTGATGTTGTGTTATGTTTAGACTTCCGCTATGCTATTCATGTTCATCTTCCGTATTATTTGAATGAGTAAGATATTATGTTCATGACATGGGTCGACTTGGAGCCACTCAGGGTTCTTTGTCCCATGTCTGAATTCGGGCCTATGTTCGGGTCGTGTACAGCAACTCTAACTCATAGTCCACTTTGCCAACAGGTCTCACAATACAATATGGGCCAACATAACAGGGACTGAGTTTCCCTTTCTTTCAGAATCTCATCACTCCCTTCTTGGGAGATACTTTCAGAAACACCCAATCATCAACATCAAACTCGAGCTCTCTCCTCCTCATATCCCATAGGACTTTTTGGCGACTCTGGGTTGTTTTCAACCTTTCCCTTATAAGTTGAACCTTTCCATAGTCTCATGGACCTAATCTAATCCTATCAATGTAGTTTCACCAATTTCAAACCAACCAATAGGTGATCTACATCTCTGCCCATAAAGAGGCTCAAATGGAGCCATCTGAATACTGGAATGGTAACTATTGTTATATGCAAACTCAATAAGAGACAAATGAACATCCCAACTACCTTGGAAATTAATCACACACGCTCTTAACATATCCTCAAGAGTCTAAATAGTCTGTTCAGCTTGACCATCTGTTTGCGGGTGAAATATTGTGCTAAGCTTGACCTGCGTACCAAGTCCCTTCTAAATGATCTCCAAATTTGGGAGGTAAACTGAGTACCTCGATCGAATATGATGGAAAAGGGCACTCCATGCAACAAAACTAACTTATGAATGTATAATTTAGCATTATCCTTCGTTGAATTGGTAGTTCTGACCGGTAGAAAATGAGCTTCTTTAGTCAACCTTACTACAACCACCCAAATAGAGTCATACTATTGACGAGTATGAGGGAACCCTATGATGAAGTCCATATTGATTTCCTACCACTTCCAAGTAGGGATACTGATGTCTTGAAGCATGCCTCTGTGTCTTTAATGCTCAACCTTCACTTGTTGACAATTTAGACACAACCACAAACTTTGCTATGTCCTTCTTAATGCAATTCCACCAATAAACCTCCCATAGGTCATGGTACATCTTGGTGGCTCCTGGGTGTATAGAATATCTTGAACCATGAGCCTAGTGCAACATCCGATCTCTCAAATCATCAACACCCTGAAAACACAAATAACGTCGATACTGAAGCACACCATCTCCCCCTTGGGAGAAGACCTCAACCTTCTGATTCTGAACGGCTTCCTTCAACTTTACTAAGATAGTATCCTAATCTTGTCAACCTTTGACCTCGGTCACCAAGGAAGATTCTAATCCATTCTTAACAACGACACCACCACCCATCGAGTCAACAATACAAATTCTTAGTCGTGCAAGCCGATGCACATCCTTCACTAGTTCTTTCCTCTCCTCATTTACATGGGACACACTTTCCAAAGAAAGTCTGCTAAGAGCGTTAGCCACTACATTAGCCTTTCCCAGATGATAAAGGACACACATATCATAATCCTTAAGAAGCTCCAACAATCTTCATTGATGTAGATTTAGATCCTTTTGGGTGAACACGTACTGTAGGCTTTTGTTGTCCGTAAACACATCCACATGGACCCCGTATAGATAGTATCTCAAAATCTTCAAGGAAAATACTACCACTTCCAACTCGAGGTTGTGAGTCGGATAGTTCTTCTCATGGAGTTTCAACTGCCTGGAAGCATAGGCGATAACCTTACCATGCTGCATTAATACACAACCAAGGCCGATCATTGAGGCATCACAACATACCACAAACCCATCAGTACCCTCAGGTAGGGTCAACATTAGTGCTGAGGTGAGTCGAGTCTTCAACTTTTTGAAGCTCTTCTCACAGGCCTCTTACCATTGGAACTTCGCCTTCTTCTGGGTCAACTTAGTCAATGGTGCTATAATTGATGAAAATCCTTCCACAAACCTCCTGTAGTAACCGGCTAAGCCTAAGAAACTCCACATATCTGAAGGACTCACTTGTCTAGGTCAATAATTCATAGCTTCAATCTTCTAAGAGTTCACTTGTACACCCTCACTTCACACCACATGACCAAAAAATGCTACTTAATCTAGCCAAAACTCTCACTTGCTGAACTTAGCATATAATTGGCAATCCTTAATAGTCTGTAGTACCACCCTTAAATAAGCGGCATGCTCCTCTTCGCTCCGAGAGTATATGAAAATGTAATCGATGAAGATGATCACAAACATATCCAAATATGGCTTTAACACCCTATTCATCAAATACATAAAAGCTGCAGGAGCATTTGTTAGTCCAAAAGATATAACTACAAACTCATAGTGACTATACAGAGTCCTTAAGGATGTCTTAAGAATATCACTCTCCCGACCCTTGAGTTGATGATACCCAGATTTGAGGTCTATCTTTGCAAAACCCTTGGAGCCCTGAAGCTGTTCAAACAAGCCACTAGTTCTGGGAGAGGGTACGAATTCTTAACTGTGACCTTGTTCAACTATCTGTAATCAGTGTACATCCAAAGGGAACCATCCTTCTTCCAAACAAAGAGAACGAGTGAATCCCATAGGGATTTTCTTGGTCTTATGAAGCCCTTGTCCAAAAGGTCCTTCAACTACTCCTTCAACTCATTTAGCTAAGTTGGAGCCATTCTGCAAGGAGGAATATATATCGGTTGCGTATCGGGAAGAAGGTCAATACCAAAATTAATCTCCCACCCAGGAGGAACTCTCAGTAAATGATTTGGAAACACTTCTAGATATTCACACACTACCGGAACTGACTGGATAGTCAGGGTTTCAGATGTAGCATCCTTAACCCTAACTAGATGGTACATTCAACCCTTGGAAATCATCTTTCTGACCTTAAGGCAGGAAATGAAATGACCTATAGGCACAACTGAACTACCTTTCAACTCTAGGACTTGCTCACCTGTAAATGGAAACTCTACCGTACGGGTTCTACAACTTATTAAGGCATAAAATATGTGTAGCCAATCCATGCCAAAGATAATATCAAAATCTGTCATGGCTAGCTCTACTAAATCTACTGAGGTGACTTTCTAAAGGATTGTGACAGGGAAATTTCTATATATCCGTCGAGCTATAACTGAATCACCGACTGGAGAGGCCTTCTGCTCTTGACGAGGTGCGAGGGCATAGAATCTGTTCTAATGCTGACCATTACCTGCACTAGCAGAGGTACCTTGCTGAGCTGAGCATGCTAGTGGGGCTGCTGAGCTAGTGGCTGGGTCCAAGCCTCTACCATGGTCCTCTCTAGTTGCTCAACAATCTCTGAGCATATGTCCGGGCTTCCCACACTCAAAACAGGATACGATTCTTTCTATCAGGGAAGACAGCCAGACTTAGAAGTC
>JACEIK010013042.1:0-28664 GCA_018107945.1 Datura stramonium | reverse complement strand
ATATGAGTGTTCAAATTAAAATTAACATATTACTATTTATATAAGATGTATGAACTTACATAGGCTTGTTCAGCTCTTTGCTCGACCCATATATCCGAATCCGACTCGTTCTTTTTCTTCTTCTTTACGTGGGTAGCCCGAAATAGCTCCTCATGAGTCGGGTCGCGATTCAATATTTTGGTCTGCAAATAAAATATAATCAAAGTTAGACAATATATAAAATTTGATCAAATTTATATAACTATTGAATATAATAATTACTTACTAATTCTCTAGGTATCGTCCCTTGGCTCTTTGCACCCTCATTGTGCAATGAGCCACCTTTCCCTTCACTCCTGGATTTCTTCGCATGTTCACACTTTGCCTTAAATTCAAGCGTGCTCCAGTATCTCTGAAGCTCCTGCTTGGGATGGGGTAGCATCCACTTAGGTATCTTGTTCTTTTAATCTGGCATTCCTAAACCAATCTACATTCTGGAACTGCCCCTTCCTCTCGAAGTTCGTGGCTATTATCGTCTTTGAGGAAGCCAAGTAGACAATATGTTGTATTCAATGATCATGAAGTGTTGAAGCGATATATAATAATCACGAGGTCAAAAAGAAAAATTTTATCAAATAATAGTGGGTATATACCTTAAACTGATTAAACATGCCATCCACATACCCGATGTGGTATTTCCTCCAAGTCAAATAAGGTCGATCATAAAGCCTCACGAATGTTTAAAGCATTTCCGCTCTCTTTTCCTAGATGGAACACAGTAAAAATGATAATAAACATGTCAAGTCATAAATATAACATTAAGATTAAATATGTGTAAATGTAAGTCAAAAACAAAAACAAACTTACTGCGTCTATCAGGCACGATCACCCAGTCTACCGAGAATATTTGTATCTCACATTTGTGGCTCTCCGGCCCCTGCGGGTAAGAGTCTTTGATTACCGGTGTGTAACTCTATATGACTGGGTCAAGGGTAGAGTACTAAAAGTACCTAATGAGTCGACTCAGAGCTGCTATCTCTGAGTCGCAAGTCGGTTATGTGAGGAGATGATCCACTGGGGGAAGGAGTATTGGACAATGAATAGGTCGAGTTTTCCCGTGGTAGAGGAATGACAGTGTAGACATGAAAGTGTGATAATAGTAAATGGAGTCACCGAAGAAGGTGTTGGATGCCCGGTGCCATAGAGGATATAGGACAGAGGTGGAGAAAATGTGTATGTGAAGTAGCTGAAAGACCACCTGAAGCTTAACACACTAAGTCTAGTGTTCTCCTATGTGTTTTCCTACTACTCTTACTCAATCTACTACTACTATGACCTCAGTCGGCATCACTGACAACATACGCATAAAATTTTACATTAGAATATATAATTTAAAAAATAATATATAAGTATTAAAAATATAATAATTACTTAAAAGAATTAAGTTACTTGCTAATCATCATTCTCCCATTCTTCCTGCTCGCTTGTTTCATTTCCATCATTCTCCCATTTTTCCTCTTCACTTGTTTCTCATCATATTCTTCTCCCTCACTTGGTTTAGTTTAATGATATGATTTATCATAAACTTTTGCAATTTCAATTATTACCTCATCATCAGAAACTTTTTCTAATGTGTGTTCAGGATGTTCTTATTTTGTTTTAACTCAGCATCCATAGTTTGATGAACAATCGCCAAATTATTTTGGTACATACATCCAACACATTATCCAATCTCCTATCGACTCACTGGGCTTAGTCTTTATAAGCGCCCACTAATCGGCCTTATCTCTACGTAGAGGATAGAGCACTTAATACACCTGCTTAGCATTTTGTGCAATGATGAAAGGATCATAACGATCACACTGCCTAGGTGTGCTTAACTTCAGTAATATTATGTTGTTGATTTGCACCACTTACCTGCATGCGATGGATCAAATTGCTTACACTAAAATAGTACTATATTTGGGCCAAAGACGATCAATCAAATCTTGAGAAATCCGTGTGCCCCAACATACACCGAAAATGAAATCGCAAATTCTCAATTATGAGAAAAATAGTATGCCCGATCCAAATAAGTGATAGGGCGCCCATCACCAGGCCTTGTAGGCTTCGCACAACAAAATTTTGGGGCCAAACGACGATCGATCAAATCTCCCGAGAAATCCGTGGGCTAACAATACACCAATCCCGCGAAAATCGTAAATTCTCATTTATGTGTAAAATAGTGATGCCGATCAATTGAAATGATAGAACGCTCGTCACCAGGCTAGTGCGCACAAGAAAAATTTGGGGCCGAACGGAGACGGTCAATCAAATCTCGTGAAATCCGTGGGTTAACATACACCGAAAATCGCGAAAATCGTAAATTCTCATTTATGCAAAAAATAGTGATGCCGATCAAATAAAGTGATAGGGCGCCCGTCACCCAGGCCTTGTAGGCTGCACACAACAAAAAACTGGGGCCAAACGTAGCGGTCGATCAAATATCAAGAAATACGTGGGCTAACATACACCGAAAATCGCGAAAATCGTAAATTCTCATTTATACAAAAAATAGTGTGCCGATCAAACTAAATGATAGGGCGATCGTCACCAGGCCCAACAGGCCTGCGCACAGCAAAAATTTTGGGCCAAACGGAGGCGTTCAAACTATTCTCGAGAAATTCATTGGGCTAACATACACCAAAAATCGCGAAAATCATAAATTCTCATTTATGCAAAAAATAGTGATGCCGATCAAATAAAGTGATAGAGCGCCCGTCACCAGGCCTTGTAGGCAGCGCACGACCAAAATTTGGGGCCAAGCGGAGCGGTCAATCAAATCTAGAAGAAATTCGTGGGCTAACACACACGAAAAGTACGAAAATCATAAATTCTCATTTATGAAGTGATGGGGCGCTCATCACCAGGGTTTGTAGGCTGCGCACGGCTAAAATTTAGGGCCGAACAGATACGGTCAGGTCAAATCTCGAGAAATCGGAGGGCTAACACGCTGCCCGAAAGTTTGAAAGTTAGCAACATGGGCGCGACTATGCAGTGTCGACGGGCCGGCCGACATCGAGATGACACATGCTGACCTATGTCGAGACCCAGCCCATCTCGTCCAATGCCAAACGGCGAAAATTTAAAGGAAACAACTATGCTTATCATATGCTATGAGCAATGCTAGAGATTGGTGGTAGTCTTTGCTTTGCCATGGTCACTTGCCATGGTGGTGTCGGTTGTGGTGGGTCGTTAGGACCAGTTTTAAATTAAAATTGTCAACCATATTGGGAAATATGTTGAATTAATGCGATAGGGGCATATTTGCGAGAAAATTGGCTCCGCCAAACCGCCTTCGGCGGTTTGTCCAAATAGATCTCGAAAAAATATAAAAAATATAAAAAAACTAAAAACGGATAATCCAGCCCTAAGTTATGATCATTAAGATAATGTGCCACTAATGAACTCTTTTTCCGTTGATTATATTAGGTTTTAACAACATTATGTAAAGATCTAAACAAAATACTCATCTCGGCAGTTTCTTATTTTGTGAATAAAGGCTAACACACACACAGTGCGAAAATCGTAATTCTCATTTATGCGAAAATGGTTATACCACGATCCAAATGAAATGATAGGGCGCTCAACACCAGGCCTTGCAAGCTCTGCGCAGCTAAAATTTTAGGTCAAACAGAGACGGTCAACAAAATCTCGAGAAATCGTGGGCTAACATACACCGAAAATCGTGAAAATCGTAAATTCTCATTTATGCGAAAAATAGTGATGCCGACCAAATAAAGTGATAGGGCGCCCGTCACCAGGCCTTGTAGGCTGCACACAGCCAAGAGTTTGGGGCCAAGCAGAGACAGTCAATCCAAATCTCTCGAACAAATCGTGGGCTAACATACATCGAAAATCGGGCGAATCGTAAATTCTCAATTATGAAAAAATATTGTACCTATAAAATAAAAAGTGATGCGTCGCCCGTCACCAGGCCTTGTAGGCTGCGCACGGCAAACATTTGGGGCCAAACGGAGACGATCGATCCAAATCTCCAGAAGTCCGTGAGCTAACATACACCGAAAATTGCGATTCTGTCGTAAATTTTATTATGCATAAATTGTGATGCCCGATCAATCAAAATGATAGAACGCTCATCACCAGGCCCCGCAGGTTGCGCATAACCAAAATTTGGGGCCGAATGGGACGGTCAATCAAATCTCGAGAAATCTGAGGGCTAACATACACGAAGTCCTTGGCATCGTAAATTCTCATTTATGTGAAAAATAGTGATGCCGATCAAATAAATTAATCGGGCGCCCGTCACTAGGCCTTTTAGGCTGCGCACAACAAAAATTTGGGGCCAAGCAGACGGTCGATCAAATCTCAAGAAATCTGTGGGCTAACATACACCGAAAATCGCGAAAATCGTAAATTCTCATTTGTGCGAAAAATAGTGATGCCGATCAAACGCGAAATGATAGGGCGCTCGTCAGCGGGCCCAGCGAGGCTGCGCACAGCAAAAATTTGGGGCCAAACGGAGGCGGTCGATCAAATCTCCAGAAATTCGTGAGCTAACATACACGAAAATCGAGAAAATCATAAATTCTAATTTATGTGTAAAATAGTGATGATCGATCAATCAAGCCATTAGAATGCTGCGTCCTGCCGGAGCCTTGGTGGTTGCGCACGGCCAAAATTTGGGAGCCCGAACGGAGACGGTCAATCAAATCTCGAGAAATCCGTATACACCGAAAATTGCAAAAATTGTAAATTCTCATTTATGCGAAAAATAGTGATCTTGCGTCAAATAAAGTGATAGGGAGGCCGTCACCAGCTTATATAGGCTACGCACAACAAAAATTTAGAGGGCCAAATGGAGGCGGTCGATCAAATCTCCAGAAATCCATTGTCTAACATACACCGAAAATTCTGAAAATCATAAATTATCATTTATGCCAAAAATAGTGATGCCGATCAAACGAAATGGTAGGGCGCTCGTCACCGAGGCCTTGCACGGCACTGGAAAAATTTGGGGGGCCAAACGGAGGCGGTCAATCAAATCTCGAGAAATCCGTGGGCTAACGAAAATCGCGAAAATCGCTAAAATCGCGAAAATCATAAATTCTCATTTAAGCGAAAAATAGTGATGCTGATCAAATAAAGTGATAGGGCGCCCGTCACCAGGCCTTATAGGCTGCGCCGACAAAATTTGGGGACAAATGGAGACGGTCAATCAAATCTCGAGAAATCCGTGGGCACAACACACACACAAAATCGTAGAAAATCGTAAATTCTCACTTATGCAAAAAATAATGATGCTGATCAGAAACGGAAATGATAGGGCGCTCGCAACCGGGCCTTATAGACTGCGCACAGCAAAAATTTGGGGTCAAAACGGAGACGGTTAATCAAATCTCGAGAAATCCGTGGAGCTAACATACACGAAAATCGCGAAAATAAACTATCATTTATGCAAAAAATAGTGATGCCGATCAAATAAAGTGATAGTGCACCGCAGGCCTTGTAGGCTGCGCGCGACTAAAATTTGGGGCCAAGCAGACGGTCAATCAAATCTCCAAAAATCCATGGGCTAACATACATCGAAAATAGCGAAAATCGTAAATTCTCATTTATGCGAAAAATAGTGATGCCGATCAAATAAAATGACAGGACGCTCGTCACCAGGCCCTGCAGGCTGCGCACATAAAAAATTTGGGACCAAACGGAGGCGGTCAATCAATTCTCGAGAAATCCGTGGGCTAAATCGCGAAAATCATAAATTCTCATTATGCGAAAAATAGTGTTCCGATCAAATAAAGTGATAGAGCGCTCGTCGCAAGCCTCGTAGGCTGCGCACGGCTAAAATTTGGGGCTAAACGGAGACGGTCAATCAAATCTCGAAATACATTGGGCTAACATACAGAAAATCGCGAAAATTATAAATTTTAATTAAAATAAATATTCTATTTGTTTAAAAATAAATAAAGTGATAGGGCGCCTATGCACCAGGCCTTGTAGGCTACGCACGGCTAAATTTACGGGCCAAGGAGGCGGTCAGTTAAATCTCGAGGAAGCTCAGGTAGTGGGCTAACATACACCAAAAAATCGCGAAACTCATAAATTTAATTATGAGAAAAATAGTTATGCCGATCAAATAAAGTGATAGGGAGCCCGTCACCAAACCTTATAGGCTTCGCACAGCAAAAATTTGGGGTCAAACGGAGACGGTCGATTAAATCTCCAGAAATCCGTGGGCTAACATACACCGAAAATCGCAAAAATCATAAATTCTCATTTATGCGTAAAATAGTGATGCCGATCAATCGAAATGATAGAACGCTCGTCACTAGGCCCTGCAGTTTGCGCACAACCAAAATTTAGGGTCGAACGGAGACGGTCAATAAAATCTCGAGAAATCCATGGGTTAAGATACACCCAAATCGCGAAAATCGTAAATTCTCATTTATGCGAAAAATAGTGATGCCGATCCAAATAAAGTGATAAGGAGCCCGTCACAGGCCTTGGAGGCTACGCACAACAAAAATTTGGGGCCAAGCGGAGACGGTCGATCAAATCTCCAAATCCGTGGGCTAACATACCCCACCTTAGAAAATTGCGAAAATCGTAAATTCTCATTTATGCGAAAAATAGTGATGCCGATCAAACGAAATGATAGGGCCCTCGTCACCAGGCCCAGCAGGCTGCGCACAGCAAAAATTTGGGGCCAAACAGAGGCGGTCAATCAGATCTCAAGAAAATACATTGGGCTAACATACACGAAAATTGCAAAAAATGTAATTCTCACTTATGCAAAAAATAGTGATGCCGATCAAATGAAATGATAGGGCGCTCATCACCGGGCCTTGTAGGCTGGGCACAACAAAAATTTGAGGCCAAACGAAGGCGGTCAATCAAATCTCGAGAAATTTGTTGGCTAACATACATCGAAAATCGCGAAAATCATAAATTCTCATTTATGAGAAAAAATAGTTATGCCACCGATCAATAAAGTAATAGGGCGCGATCACCGAGACCGCCTTAGGTGCACATAGCTAAAGGCCAGGCCAAGCAGGGTGGTCAATCAAATCTCGAGAAATCCGTGGGCTAAAAAACACCGAAAATCGCAACGTAAATTCATATTTATGCGAAAAATAGTGATGCGTAAAATAAAATGATAGGGCGCTCGTCATCATGCCCCGCGAAACTTTGTGCAAAACAAAATTTGGGGCCAAACGGAGGCGTTCAATCTATTCTCGAGAAATCTTTGGGCTAACATACACCGAAAATCGTGAAAATAAAAAATTCTCATTTATGCGAAAAATAGTGATGCCGATCAAATAAAGTTATGGGCGCCCCGTCACCGAGCCTTGTAAGCACTTTTGCAAAATTTGAGACTAGCGTAGACGATCCAATCGAGATCTCGAGAAATCGGTGAGCTAACATATACACTGAAAATTGCGAAAATTGTAAATTCTCATTTTATGAGAAAAATAGTTAAACCACGATCAAATAAAGTGATAGGGAGCCCAGTCACCAGGCCTTGTAGGTTGCGCACAGCAAAATTTGGGGCCAAACGGAGACGATCAGCAAAATCCGAAATTCGTGGGCAAACATACACCGAAAATACTTAAAAATCAAATTCTAAATTATGAGAAAAATAGTTATGCCGACAAAATAATGTGACAGGGCGACCGTTACCAGGCATTGTAGCCTGCCTACAGCTAAAATTTGGGGACGGAGACGGTCGATCAATCTCCGAAGTAGTGGGCTAACATAAACCGAAAATTGCGAAAATCGTAAATTCTCATTTATGCGTAAAATAGTGATGCCGATCAATCGAAATGATAGAACGCTCGTCACAAGTCCCCGCAGGTAGCTACTTGAGAAATTTGGGGCGAACGGATGCACGGTCAATCAAATCTCGAGAAAATCGTGGGCTAACATACACCGAAAATCTCGAAAATTGTAAATTCTTATTTATGCGAAAAATAGTGATGCCGATAAAATAAGCGATATGGCGTCCGTGACAAAGGCCTTGTAGGCTGCGCACAGCCAAAATTTGGGAGCTGGAGACAATAAAAATCAAATCTCGAGAAATCCGTGGGCTAACATACATGAAAATCGCGTGTAAATTCTCAATTATGAGAAAAATAGTTATGCCCGATAAAATATAAAGTAATGGGCGCCCGTCACCAGGCCTTGTAGCCTATGCACAGCTAAAATTTAGAGTTTAACGGAGACGGTCAATCAAATCTCCAGAAATTCATGGGCTAACATACCCCGAAAAATCGCGAAAATCGTAAATTCATTTTATGCGTAAAATAGTGATACCGATCAAGTAGAAATGATAGAACGCTGGAGCCAGGCCCCGTAGGTTGCACAGCCAAATTTGGGGCGAATGGATCTGGTCAATAAAATTTCCCAGAAATTCATTGGGCTAACATACACCGAAAATTACGAAAATCGTAAATCTCATTTATACGAAAAATAGTGATGCCGATCAAATAAAGTGATAGGGTGCCCGTGAAAAGTCCTTGTAGGCAGCGCACAACAAAAATTAGGGGCCAAAAGGAGACAGTAAATCAAATCTCGAGAAATCCATTGGGCCAACATACACCGAAAATCGCGAAAATCATGCAAATTTCTCATTTATACGAAAAATAGTGATGCCGATCAAAAATAATGACAAGGCGCTCGTCACCAGGCAGCCGAGCAAAGCGCCTGGCGGCAAAATTTGGGGCCAAATGGGCGGTCAATCAAATCTCCCGAGAAATCTGTGTGGGCTAACATACGCCGAATATCGCGAAAATCGTAAATTCCCATTTATGCGAAAAATAGTGATGCCGATCAAATAAAGTGATAGGGCACCGGTCACCAGGCCTTGTAGGCTGCACACAGCTAAAATTTGGGGCCAAAACGGTGACGGTAGATCAAATCTCGAGAAATCTGTGGGCGTTACACCGAAAATCCAAAGAAAATTATAAATTCTCATTTATGAGAAAAATAGTTATGCCGATCAAATAAAGTGATAAGGCGCCCGTCACCAGGCCTTATAGGCTTCGCACAATGAATTTGGGCCAAACGGAGACGATCAATCAAATCTCGAGAAATTAGTGGGCTAACATACACCGAAAATCGCTAAAATCATAAATTCTCATTTATGCGAAAAATAGTGATGCCGATCAAATAAAGTGATAGGGCACCCGCCACCAAGCCTTATAGATGCGCGGCCAAAATTTGGGGCTATTCGCAGACGGTCAATCAAATCTCGAGAAATCCGTGGGCTAACACACATCAAAAATCGCAAAAATCGTAAATTCTCATTGATGAAGTGATGGGGCGCTCGTCACCGGGGTTTTAGGCTGCGCACAATTAAAATTTAGGGCCGAACGGAGACGCTCATTTCAAATCTCAAAAATCAGTCGGCTAACACGCCGAAAAGTTTGAAAGTTAGCAACATGGCGCACTATGCCGGTGTCCTTAGGGCACGGCCGACATCGGATGACAAATGTGGCCTATGCCGAGACCCAGCGCCCATCGATCAATGCCCACAAGGAAAATTTAAAAGGAAACACCTATGCTTATCCTTATGCTATAAAGACAATGTTGGAGATTGGTGGTGGTAGTCAGCGGCCTACCATGGTAAACTTTCCATGGTGGTGTCGGTTGTGGTGGGTCGTTAGGACCGGTTTTAAATTAAAATTGTCAATCATATTGGAAATATAGTGAATGACGCGTGATAGAGGCATATTTTAGAAAATTGGCTACGCGAGCCCACCTTATATGGCGGTTTTGTCGAGATAGATCTCGAAAAAATACACAAAATGAAAAAAAATCATGTAAAACGGATAATCCAGCCCAAAGTTATGATCATTAAGATAATGTGCTACTAATAGAACTCTTTTTCCAATCGATTATATTACAGTTTTAACAATATTATGTAGATCAAAAAGACTTGCATCGCGACAGTTCTTATTTTTTGAATAAACAGCTAACACTTAGAAAATTGCGGAAATCGTAAATTCTCATTTATGCGAAAAATGGTTATACCGATCAAATGAAATGATAGGGCGCTCATCATCGAGCCTTGTAGGCTGCGCGCGGCTAAAATTTTTAGTCAACGGAGATGGTCAACCAAATCTCTAGAAATCCGTGGGTTAACATACACCGAAAATTGTAAATTCTCATTTATGCGAAAAATAGTGATGCCGATAAAATAAAGTGATAGGACGCCCGTGACCAGGCCTTGTAGGCTGTGCACAGCCAAATTTGGGGCCAAACGGAGAAATGGTAAATCAAAACTTCCGAGAAAATCTTGGGCTAACATACACCGAAAATCGTAAAAATACAGTAAATTCTGTTATGAGAAGAAAAAAATTCTGTGCGATAAAATAAGTGATAGGGCGCACGTACCCAGGCCTTGTAGGCTGCGCATTGAAAAAAATTTGAGGCCAAACGGAGACGGTCGATCCAAATCTCCAAAAATCCGTGAGCTAACATACACGAAAATGGCGAAAATTGTAAATTCTCATTTTATGTGTGTAAAATAGTGATGCCGATCAATCGAAATGATAGAACGCTGGTCACCGAGGCCCCAAAGGTTGCGCACAGCCAAAATTTGGGGCTGAAACAGATCTGATCAATAAATCTCGAGAAATCGGCTGGGCTAACATACACCGAAAATTGCGAAAATCGTAAATTCTCATTTATGCAGAAAAGCAGTGATGTCGATCAAATAAAGTGATAGGGCGCCCGTCACAAGGCCTTATAGGCAGCGCACAACAAAATTAGGGGCCAAACGGGAGACAGTAAATCAAATCTCCAGAAATCCGTGGGCTAACATACCCGAAAATTGCGAAAATCGTAAATTCTCATTTATGCGAAAAATAGTGATGTCGATCAAGCGAACACCAGGCCTCGAAGGCGCACACGAGAAATTTGGGTGCAAACGGGGCGATCAATCAATTCTCGAGAAATCCGTAGGCTAACATACACCGAAAATCGCAAAAATCATAAATTCTCATTTAATAGAAAATAGTTATGCTGAGATAAAAAAATAAAGTGATAGGTCGCCCATCACCACGCCTTGTAGGCTGCACAACAAAATTTGGGGCCAAGCGGTGACGGTTAATCAAATCTCGAGAAATTTGAGGGCGTACACCGAAAATCGCGAAAATCGTAGAATTCTCATTTAGAGAAAAATAGTTATGCGATCAAATAAAGTGATAGGACACCCGGCACCAGGGCCTTGTAGGCTGCGCGCAGCCAAATTTTTTGGGCCAAACAGGAGACGATCGATCCAAATCTTGAAATTCTTGGGCTAACATACACCGAAAATTGCGAAAATCATAAATTCTCAATTATGAGAAAAATAGTTATGCCGATCAAATAAAGTGATAGGGAGCCGTCACCCGGTCTTGTAAATTTCGCTGTGTAAAAATTTGGGGCCAAGCGGAGACGGTCGATCAAATCTCAGAAATCCATGGGCTAACATACAGTAGCGAAAATCACGTAAATTCTCATTTTATGCGTAAAATAGTGATGCCGATCAATCAAAATGATAGAACGCTCGTCACAAAGGCCCCTTAGAGTTGCGCCTGACCAAATTTAGGGCGAGCAGGATACGGTCAATCAAATCTCGAAAAATTAGTGGGCTAACATACACGAAAATTGCGAAAATCGTAAAATCTTATTTATAAAAAAAATAGTGATGCCGATCAAATAAAGTGATAGGGTGCCCGGTACCAGGCCTTGTAGGCAGCGCACAGCAAAATTAGGGGCCAAAAGGAGACGGTAAATCAAATCTCATGCATTTGGGCTAACATACATCGAAAATCGCAAAAATCGTAAATTCTCATTTATACATGAAAATAGTGATGCCGATTAAACAAAATGATAGGGCGCTCGTCATCAGGTCCAGCAGGCTGCACACAACAAAAATTTGGAGCCAAACGGAGCGGAGTCAATCAAATCTCGAGAAATCTATGGGCTAATATACACCATAAATCGCGAAAATCATACATTCTATTTTATGCGAAAAATAGTGATGCCGATCAAATAAAGTGATAGGGCGCCCGTCACCAGGCCTTGTAGGCTGCACACAGCCAAAATTTGGGGCCAAACGAGGAGACGAGTCAATCAAGTCTCGACAAATCCGTGGGCTAACATACACCGAAAATCACGAGAATCGTAAATTCTCAATTATGAGAAAAATAGACCGGCCGACATCGGATGACACGCGCGACCGAGACCCAACGCCCATCGA
Organism: Datura stramonium; assembly: GCA_018107945.1. Classification (NCBI taxonomy): domain Eukaryota; kingdom Viridiplantae; phylum Streptophyta; class Magnoliopsida; order Solanales; family Solanaceae; genus Datura; species Datura stramonium. The sequence continues at coordinate 16,435 of JACEIK010013042.1, read as the reverse complement.
TCCATGCCCAGCGAGCTAAAATTTAAACACCTATATCCTTATGCGATAAAGACAATGCTAGAGATTGGTGGTGGTAGTGCGCTTCCACCATGAGTCGCTTTGCCATGGTGGTATCGGTTTGTGGTGGAGTCGTTAGGACCAGTTTTTAAATAAAAATTGTCATGCATAATTGGGAAATATGTTGAATGACTGCGATAGAGGCATATTTTGAGAAAGGTAGCTCAAGCCAAGCGCCTTACGGAAGTTTGTCGAGATAGATCTCGAAAAATACACAAAATGAAAAACAATCTGTAAAACGGATAATCCAGCCCAAAGTTATGACCATTAGATAATGTGTCACTAATGAGCGCTCTTTCCGTCGGTATATTACAGTTTTAACAACATTATGTAGGATCTCGTAAAAGACTTGCATCTCGGCAGTTCTTATTTTGTGAATAAAGAGCTAACACACATCGAAAATTGCCAAAATTGTAAATTCTCATTTATGCGAAAAATGGTTATGCCGATCAAATGAAATGATAGGGCGCTTTGTCACCAGGCCTTGTAGGCTACGCGTAGCAAAAATGTTAGGTCAAGCAGACGGTGAATCAAATCCCGAGAAATACGTGGGCTAACATACACCAGCTCCGCGAAAATCATGAAATTCTCATTTTGTGCGAAAAATAGTGATACCGATAAAAATAAGTGATAGAGCGCCCATCACCAGGCCTTGTAGGCTGCGCACAACCAAAATTTGGAGGCCAAACAGAGACAGTCAATCAAATCTCGAGAAATTCGTGCGGGCTAACACACGCAAAAAATCGCGAAAATCATAAATTCTCATTTATGAAGTGATGGGGCGCTCGTCACCAGGGTTTGTAGGCTGCACACGGCCAAGAATTTGGGGCCGAGCGGGAGACTGGTCAAATCTCGAGAAATCCGTGGGCTAACACACACACTGAAAAGTTTGAAAGTTCGCAACATGGCGCACTATGCCGGTCTGGAAACAAACCGGCCGACATCGGATGACACATGCGGACCTATGTCGAGACCCAGCGCCCATCGATCAATGCCCAGCGAGCAAAAGAAGAGCAAATGGAAACACCTATGCTTATCCTTATGCGATAAAGACAATGCTAGAGACTGGTGGTCATGTGGCGGCCTACCTGTAGGTGCTTGCCATGGTGGTGTCGGTTGTGGTGGGTCGTTAGGACCAATTTTAAATAAAAATTATCAACCATATTGGGAAATATGATGAATGACTGCGATAGAGGCATATTTTAGAAAATTGGCTCCGTCTTACGGAAGTTTGTCCAAATAGATCTCGAAAAAATACACAAAATGAAAAAAAAATCATGTAAAGCGGATAATCCAGCCCAAAGTTATGATCATTAAGATAATGTGCCACTAATGAACTCTTTTTTCATCGATTATATTACAGTTTTAATAACATTATGTAGATCTCATCAAAGACTTGCATCGACAGTTCTTATTTTGTGAATAAGAGCTAACACACACTAGAAAATTGCGAAAATCGTAAATTCTCATTTATGAGAAAAATAGTTATGCCGATCAAATGAAATGATAGGGCTAGTTACAAGGCCTTGTAGGCTTCGCGCAGCTAAAATTTTAGGTCAAACGTATACGGTCAACCAAATCTCCAGAAATCCATTGTCTAACATACACCAAAAATCGCGAAAATCGTAAATTCTCATTTATCACCGAAAAAATACTGATGCCGAAAAAATAAAGTGATAGAGCGCTCTCGTAACCAGGCCTTGTAGGCTGCGCAGCAGAATTTGGGGCCAAACGGGAGACAGTGTCAATCTCGAAATCCGTGGGCTAACATACCGCCATCGCAAAAATCATAAATTCTCATTTATGCGTAAAATAGTGATACCCGATCAATCAAAATGATAAGAACGCTCATCACCAGGCCCACAGGATGCGCACAACAAAAATTTGGGCGAACAGATGCAGTCAATCAAAACTCGAGAAATCCGTGGGCTAACATATACCGAAAATCGCGAAAATTGTAAATTTTAATTTGTGCAAAAAATAGCAATGCCGATCAAATAAAGTGATAGGATGCCTGTCACAAGCCCCAGCAGGCTGCGCACTGCAAAAATTTGAGGTCAAAACGAAGGCGGTCAATCAAATTTCGAGAAATCCGTGGGCTAACATACACCAAAAATCGCGAAAATCATAAATTCTCTTATGAAAAAATAGTGATGCAGATCAAATAAAGTGATAGGGCGCCCGTCACCAGGCCTTGTAGGCTGTGCACGACCAAAATTTGGGGCCAAACGGAGACGATCAATCAAATCTCATCGAGAAATACGTAGGCACACACACCGAAAATCGCGAAAATCATAAATTTTAATTTATACGTAAAATAATGATATCGATCAATCAAAATGATAAAACGCTCGTCACAATGCCCATCAGGTTGCGCACAGCCAAAATTTAGGGCCGAACGGATACGGTCAATCAAATCTCGAAAATCGGTGGACTAACATACAACGAAAATTGTAAATTCTCATTTATGCTAATAATAGTGATGCCGATCAAAAATAAAGTGATAGAAGGGAGCCGTCACCAGGCCTTGTAGGCTGCACAATAAAAATTTGGGGCCAAACGGAGACAGTCAATCAAATCTCAGAAATCCGTGGGCTAAATCGCGAAAATCGTAAATTCTCAATTATGAGAAAAATAGTTATGCCAATACAAATAAAGTGATAGGGAGCCCATCACCAGACCTTGTAGGCTGTGCACATGCAAAAATTTGGGGCCAAACGGAGACGGTCGATCAAATCTCCAGAAATCCATTGTCTAACATACACCGAAAAATCGTAAATTTCATTTTATGAGAAAAATAGTGATGTCGATCAATCGAAATGATAGAGCGCCATCATGAATCTAGAGTTGCACACAACTAAAATTTGGGGCTGAAGACGAAAACGTCAATAAAATCTCGAGAAATGTGTGGACTAACATACAGAATATTGCGAAAATCGTAAATTCTCAGTATGCGAAAACTAGTTATGCCGATCCAAATAATGTGATAGGGCGCCCGTCACCGAGCCTTGTAGGCTGCACTGACAAAAATTTTGAGCCAAACGGAGACGGTCGATCAAATTTCCAGAAATCCGTGGGCTAACATACACCGAAAATCGTGAAAATCGTTAATTCTCTCATTTATGCGTAAAATAGTGATGCCCGATCAATCAAAATGATAAAACGCTCGTCACCGGTCCCGCAGGCTGCGCCCAGCCAAAAGTTGTGGCCGAACGGATATGGTCAATCAAATCTCGAGAAATCCAGGGGCTAACATACAACGAAAATTGTAAATTTTATTTATGCGAAAAATAGTGATACCGATCAAATAAAGTGATAGGGCGCCCGTCACCCAGGCCCGTAGGCTGGCACAACAGCTATTTGGGGGGTCAAACCGAGAGCAGATGATCAGTCTCCAAAAATCCGTGGGCTAACATACACCGAAAATCGCGAAAATCGTAAAATCTCATTTATGCCAAAAATAGTGATGCTGATCAAATGAAATAATAGGGCACCCGTCACCAGGCCCAACAGGCTGCGCACAGCAAAAAATTGGCGCCAAATGGAGGCGGTCAATCAAATCTCAAGAAATCCGTGGGCTAACATACCGAAAATCAACGAAAATAATAAATTCTCATTTATGCGAAATAGTGATGCCGTCAAATAAAGTGAAAGGGTGCCGTCACAGGCCTTGTAGGCTATTTGGGGCCAAACGGAGATGGTCAGTGATAATCTCGGCAAATCCGCGGGCTAACACACACCGAAAATCACGAAAATCATAAATTCATTTATGAAGTGATGGGAGCTCGTCACGAGGTTTGCATGGGCTGCGCGGCCAAATTTGGGGCCGAAGAGCAGAGGCAGTCCAGTCAAATCTCAAGAAATTCGTGGGCTAACAAGCTTTGAAAAGTTTGAAAGTTAGCAACATAGGCGCACTATGCTAGTGTCGACAAACCGGCCGACATCGGATGACACATGCGGACCTATGTCGAGTTTAACGCCCATCGATCAATGCCAGCGAGCGAAAATTTAAATGGAAACACCTATGCTTATCCATATGCTATAAAGACAATGCTAGGAATTGGTGGTTGGTAGTATTTGGCCTACCATGGTCGCGTGCCATGTGGTGGTGTCAGTTGTGGTGAGTTGTTAGGACCAGTTTTTAAATAAAAATTATCAATCATCTTTGGGAAATATGTTGAATGACTGCGATAGAGACATATTTTGAAAAAATTGACTCCGTCTTACGGAAGTTTTGTCGAGATAGATCTCGAAAAAATACACAAAATAAAAAAAATCATGTAAAACGGATAATCCAGCCAAAAGTTATGATCATTAAGATAATGTGCCACTAATAAGCTCTTTTCTGTCGATTATATTACAGTTTAACAACATTATGTAAAGATCTCATCAAGAGCTTTTGCATTTCGGCAGTTGCTTATTTTGTGAATAAAGAGCTAACACACACTTGAAAAGTACAAAAATCGTAAATTCTCATTTATGCGAAAAATGGTTATGCCGATCAAATGAAATGATAGGGCGATCGTTACAAGGCCTTGTAGGCTGCGCTGCAGCTAAATTTTAGGTCCAAACGGATACGGTTAACAAAATCTCCAGTAGTGGGCTATACACATCCGTGAAAATCGTAAATTCTCATTTATGCGAAAAATAGTGATGCTGATAAAATAAAGTGATAGGGCGCCCGTCACCAGGCCTTGTGGGCTGCACACAACAAAAATTTGGATCCAAGCAGACGATTGACCAAATCTCGAGATATCGTAGGCTAACATACACCGAAAAACGCAAAAGCTCGTAAATTCATTTATGCGTAATAGTGATGTCGATGTCAAAATGATAGAACGCTCGTCACCAGGCCCCGCAGGCTGCGCACAACGAAATTTTGTGGCCGAATGGATACGGTCAATCAAATCTCGAGAAATATTTGGTGGCTAACATATACCGAAAATTGCGAAAATCGTAAATTTTAATTTAGGCAAAAAATAGCAATGCCGATCAAATAAAGTGATAGGGCGCCCGTCACCAGCCCCAGCAGGCTGTGCACAACAAAAATTTGAGCAAAACGGAGGCGGTCAATCAAATCTCCCGAGAAATGCGTAGGCTAACATTCACCGAAAATCGCGAAAATCATAAATTCTCATTTATGAGAAAAATAATTATGCAGATCAAATAAAATGATAGGGCGCCCGTCATCAGGCCTTGTAGGCTACGCACGGCTAAAATTTGGGGCCAAACGGAGACGCTAGATCAAATCTCGAGAAATCCGTGGGCTAACACACAGAAAATGGCTAAAATCATAAATTCTAATTTATACGTAAAATAGTGATGCCGATCAATCAAAATGATAGAACGCTCGTCACAAGGCCCCGCAGGTGCGCACAGCCAAAATTTGAGGCCGGAACGGATACGGTCAATCAAATCTCGAAATCGGTGGACTAACATAAACCGAAAGTCGCGAAAATCGTAAATTCTCATTTATGCGAAAAATAGTGATGCCGATCAAATAAAGTGATAGGGCGCCAGTCACGGCCTTGTAGGCTGCTACGGCAAAATTTGGGTCCAAACGGGAGACGTTCAATCAAATCTCCAGAAATCCATTGGCACAACACACACACCGAAAATCGCAATAAACGTAAATTCTCATTTGCTTTGTGAAAAATGATGATACCGATAAAACGAAATGATAGAGGGGCTCATCACCAAGCCCCGCAGGCTGCACACGAAAAAAAATTTGGGACTGAAACGGAGGCTTTCAATCAATTCTCGAAATCCGTGGGCTAACATACACCGAAAATCGCGAAAATCATAAATTCTCATTTATGCGAAAAATAGTGATGTAGATCCAAATAAAGTGATAGGCGTCCATCACCAGGCCTTGTAGGTATTGCACAGCCATAATTTGGGGCTAAACAGTGATGGTCAATCAAAATCTCGAGAAATCTATGGGCTAACATACACCGAAAAATCGTGAAAATCGTAAATTCTCATTTATGAAATAAATAGTTATGCCGATCAAATAAAGTGATAGGAAGCCCGTCACCAGACCTTGTAGGCTGCGCACACGACAAATTTGGGGCCAAATGGAGACGATCAATCAAATTTTGAAAATCGTGGGCTAACACACACCGAATATCGCGATAATTGTAAATTCTCAATTATGAGAAAAATAGTTATTCCGATCAATTAAAAGTGATAGGGCGCCCGTCACCAGGCCTTGTAGGCTGCGCACAGCAAAAATTTGTGGCCAAACGGAGACGGTCGATCAAATCCCCCAGAAATCCGTGGGCTAACATAACACGAATCGCAAAAATCGTAAATTCTCATTTATGAGAAAAATAGTGATGTCGATCAATCGAAATGAAAGAGCGCCCGTCAGCAGGCCTGGGTCTGCACAGCCAAAATTTAGGGCCAAACGGATACGGTCAATAAAATCTCGAGAAATCCGTGGGCTAACATACACCGAATATCGCGAAAACCGTAAATTCTAAATTATGCGAAAAATAGTTATGCCGATCAAATAAAGTGATAGGGCGCCCATCACCAGGCCTTGTAGGCTGCGCACAACAAAAATTTTGGGTCAAACGGAGACGGTCGATCAAATCTCCAGAAATCCGTGGGCTAACATACAATGAAAATCGCGAAAATCGTAAATTCTCATTTATGCGTAAAATAGTGATGCCGATCAATCGAAATGATAGAACGTTTGTCAACAGGCCCCATAGGTTGCGCACAGCCAAAATTTGGGGCTGAACGGATACGGTCAATGAAATCTCGAGAAATTAGTGGACTAACATACACCGAAAATCATGAAAATGTAAATTCTCATTTATGCGAAAAAAATAGTGATGCCGATCAAATACAAAGTGATAGAGGCGCATCACTAAGCCTTCTAGGTTGCGCACAACAAAAATTTGGGGCCAAACGGAAAGTTAGATCAAATCTCCATAAATCCGTGGGCTAACGTACACAGAAAATCGCGAAAATGGTAATTCATTTATGCAAAAAATAGTGATGAAGATCAAATAAAGTTATAGGGCGCTCGGCACCAGGCCTTTTAGGCTGCGCACAGCCAAAATTTGGGGCCAAACGGAGACGGTCAATTAAATCTCGAAATACGTAAAGACTGTTTCATACACCGAAAATCGCAATTCGTAAATTCTCATTTATGAGAAAAGCCAATTATACCGATCAAATAAAAGTTATAGAGCGCCCGTCACCGAGCCTTGTAGGCTGCGCACGAGCAAAAAATTTGGGGGCCAAACGGAGACGGTCCGATCAAATCTCCAGAAATCCGTGGGCTAACATACACCAGCTCCTTGAAAATCGTAAATTCTCATTTATGAGAAATATAGGATGTCGATCAATCAGGAAATAATAGAGGCGCCCGTCACCGGCCCCTGGGATGCGCCACAGCCAAAATTTGGGGCCGAACGGATACAGTTTGTAAATCTCAATCCGTGGGCTAACATACACGAAAATGTGGCATCGTAAGTTCTCAATTATGCAAAAATAGTTATGCCGATCAAATAAGTGATGGGCGCCGTCACCAGGCCTTGTAGGCTACGCGCAACAAAAATTTGGGGCCAAAGGAGCGGTCGATCAAATTTCCAGAAATACGTGGGCTAACATACACTGAAAATCGCGAAAATCGTAAATTCTCATTTATGCGTAAAATAGTGATGCCCGATCAATCAAATGATAGAACGTTCATCAAAAGGCCCCGCAGGCTGCTCACATAAAAAATTTGGGATCGAACGGATACGGTCAATCAAAATCTCAATCCGTGAGGCTAACATACACCGAAAATCGCGAAAATCGTAAATTCTCAATTATGCGAAAAATAGTGATGCCGGTCAAATAAAAGTGACAGGGCCATCCACCGGGCCTTGTAGGTTGCGCACGACAAAAATTTGGGGCCAAACGGAGACGGTCGATCAAATCTCGAAAATCCGTGGGCTAACACACACACCGAAAATCGCGAAAAACGTAAATTCTCATTTATGCGAAAAATACTGATGCCGATAAAATGAAATGATAGAACGCTCGTCACCAGGCCTTGTAGGCTGCGCACGGCCAATTTTGGGAGCCCAAGCGGAGACGGTCAACGTGTAAATCTTGAGAAATCCGTGGGCTCAAACACACACGTGAAAATCGTAAATTCGCATTTATGAAGTGATGGGGCGCTCGTAACCAGGGTTTGTAGGCTGCGCACGGCCAAGTGTAGGTCGAAGCAGGAGACGATCAGTCAAATCTCAAATCCATTGGGCTAACACTCACCGAAAAGTTTAAAAGTTAGCAACATAGGTGCACTATGCAGTGTCGACGAACCGGGCGACATGTCGGATGACACATGCTGACCCATGCAGAGACTAACGCCCATGGTCAATGGCCAGCGAGCGAAAATTTAAAAGAAGCACTATGCTTGTCCTTATACTATAAAGACAATGCTATGGTGGTTGTGGTAGTATTGGCCTACCATGGTGTGCCATGGTGGTGTGTAGGTTGTGGTGGGTAGGTGGGCCGGTTTTAAGTAAAATTGTAAACCATATTGGAAAATATGTTAAATGACTGCGATAGAGGCAGTTTTTCCAGATGAATCTCGAAAAAATACACAAATGAAAAAATCATGTAAGAAAACGGATAGTAATCCCGAGCCCAAAGTTATGATTATTAAGATAATGTGCCACTAATGAACTCTTTTTCTGTCAATTATATTACATTTTTAAAAACATTATGTAGGTTCATCAAAAGACTTGCATCTCGGCAGTTCTTATTTTGTGAATAAAAGAGCTAACACACACCAAAATTCACGAAAATCAATAAGAATTCTCATTTATGTAAATAAATGGTTATGCAAGTCCAAATGAAATGATAGGGCGCCGGTCCTGGGGCCTTGTAGGCACAACGTGCGATTAAAATTTTAGGTCAAACGGAGACGGTCAACCAAATCTCCAGAAATTTATTACTGGTATGATACACCGAAAATCGTGAAAATCGTAAATTCTCATTTATGCGAAAAATAGTGATGCCAATAAAATAAAGTGATAGGGCTTTCGTCACGAGGCCTTATATTTAGCGCACAATAAAATTTGAGGTCAAACGGAAGCGTCAATCAGATCTCGAGAAATTTGTGGCTAACATACACCGAAAATTGTGAAAATCGTAAGAATTCTGTTTATGCATAGTAAGTGATGCCGATCAATCGAAATGATAGAAACTCGTCTGAGGCCTTGAGGGTGCGCACAACCAAAATTTGGGGCCCAGCGGATGGGTCAATCAAATCTCGAGAAATCGAGTGAACACATATACCGAAAATTGCAAAAATCATAAATTTTAATTTATGCGAAAAAATGGTGATGCCGAAAAACTAAAGTGATAGGGCGCCCATCACCGGGCACAAGTGAGCTACGCCTTGACGCAAAGAATTTGGGGCCAAACTGAGGCGATCGATCAAATCTCCGAGAAATTCGTGGGGCGTAAATTCTCATTTATGCGAAAAATAGTGATGTCGATCAAAATGATAGGGCACCCGTCAACAGGCCCAGCAGGCTGAGCACAATAAAGATTCGGGGCCAAACGAGAGGCGGTCAATCAAATCTAATCCATGGGCTAACATACACCAAAAATCGCGAAAATCATAAATTTTCATTTATGCGTTAAATGATGCTGATCAATCGAAATGATAGAATGCTCGTCACCAGGCCCCGTAAGGTTGCGCACAGTTAAAATTTTGGGCCGAACGAATGCAGTCAGATCAAATCTCGAGAAATCGGTGGACTAACATACACCGAAAATTGCGAAAATAGTAAATTCTTATTAATGCGAAAAAATAGATATGCAAGATCAAATAAAGTGATAGGGCGCCATCACCCAGGCCTTGTAGGCTCCGTATAGCCAAAATTTGGGGCCAAACAGTGACGGTCAATCAAATCTCGAAAGTGTGGGCTAACATACATAGAAAAATCGCAAAAATCATAAATTTTCATTTATGAAAAACAATGTATGCAGATCAAAATAAGTGATAGGGCGCCCGTTACAGGCCTTGTAGGCTACGCACAACCAAAATTTGGGCAAATGGAGACAATCAATTAAATCTCGAGAAATCCGTGGGCATACGCATCGCGTAAAAAATTCTCAATAATGAGAAAAATAGTTATGCTGATCAAATAAAGTGAAAAGACGCATCACCAGGTCTTGTAGGCTGCGCACAGCAAAAATTTGGATCCAAACGGAGACGGTCGATCAAATCTCCAGAAATCGTGATCTAACATACATAATCGCGAAAAATACGTAAATTCTCATTTATGAGAAAAATAATGAAATGTCGTCAATCAAATGATAGAGCACCCATACCCAGAGCCTGGAGTTGCGCCTAATAAAAGTGGGGCCGAAGTGGATGGTCAATAAAATCTCAGAGATATCACGTGGGCTAACATACACCAAAAAATTGTGAAAATCGTAAATTCTCAATTATGCAAAAATAGTTATGCCCCGTCCAAATAAAGTGATACGGCGCCCGTCACCAGGCCTTGTAGGCTGCGCACGGCAAAAATCTGGGGCCAAACGAGTCGATTGATCAAATCTCAAAAAAATCCGTGGGCTAACATACACCGAAAATCGCGAAAATCGTAAATTCTCATTTATCGTAAAATAGTGATACCCGATCAATCGAAATGATAGAACGCTCGTCAACAGGCCCCGAAGGTTGCGCACAACCAAAATTTGAGACCGAACATATATGGTCAATCAAATCTCGAGAAATCAGTGGGCTAACATACACAAAATCGCGAAAATCGTAAATTTTTATTTATGTGAATAATGTGATGTCCAATATAAGGCGCGAGGAGCTTTTGTCCTGCCAGAGCCTTGTAGGCTGCGCAAGACAAAAATTTGGAGCCAGAAGCAGGCGTTGGAGCAATCAAATCTTCAGAAATCCGTGGGCTAACACACACCAAAAATCACGAAAATCGTAAATTCTCATTTATGCGAAAAATAGTGATGCCGATCCAAACGAAATGATAGGGCACTTGTCACAGGCCCGTAGGCTGCGCCACAGAAAAATTTGGGGGCCATACGGAGGCGGTCAATCAATTCTCGAGAATCTATCACATCATAAATTCTGTTTATGCGAAAAATAGTGATGCAGATCCAAATAAAGTGATAGGGCGCCCGTCACCAGGCCTTGTAGGCTGCACACAGCCAAAATTTGGGGCAAAACGGTGACGGTCAATCAAATCTCCAGAAATCCGTGGCTAACATACAGAAAATGCGCCAAAAATCGTAAATTCTCATTTATGAGAAAAATAGTTATGCCGATCAAATAAAGTGATAGGGCGCCCGTCACTAGGTCTTTTAGGCTGCGCACAATCAAGAATTTGGGGGCCAAATGGAGGCGATAAATCAAATCTCGAAAATATGTGTACTAACATGCGAAAATCGCGAAAATTGTAAATTCTCAATTATGAGAAAAATAGTTATATCGATCAAATAAAGTGATAAGGGCGCCGTCACCTGGCCTTGTAGGCTGCGCACAGCAAAAATTTGGGGCCAAACGAGGAGACAGTCAATAAATCTCGAAATAACGCAGTAACATACACGAAAATGCTTAAAATAAAAAATTCTCATTTATGAGAAAAATAGAGTTTGTCGATCAATCGAAATGATGAAACGCCCGTCACCAGGCCCCGAAGGCTGCACAGCTAAAATTGGGACCGAACGGATACGGTCAATCAAAATCTCTAGAAATCAATTGGGCTACCATACGCAAAAATCGAAAATCGTAAATTATCATTTATGCGAAAAGTGAGATGTGATCAAATAAAGTAGGGCGCCCCGTCACCAGGCCTTGTAACGTGTACAGCAAAAATTTGGTGTCAAGCGGAAGCGATTAATCAAATATCCGAAATTTGTGGGCATCGAAAATTGCGAAAATCGTAAATTCTCATTTATTCAAAAAATAGTGATGCCGATCAAACGAAGTGATAGGGCGCTCGTCACCAGGCCCGCAGGCTGTGCACAGCCAAATTTGGGGCAAAACGGAGGTGGTCAATCATTGCCCGAGAAATCCCAGTGGGCGTATGCAAAAATCGAAAATCATAAATTTTCATTTATGAGAAAAATATTGATGAAGATCAAATAAAGTTATAGGTCGCTCGTCACCAGGACTTTTAGGCTGCACACAGCAAATTTGGGGCCAAACGGAGACGGTCAGCAATTAAATCTCGAGAAATTTGTGGCTAACATACACGAAAATTGTGAAAATCATCGTCTCATTTATAAGAAAAATAGTTATGCCGATCAGAAAATAAAGTTATAGGGCGCCCATCACCCAGGCCTTGTAGGTTGCGCACGACAAAAATTTGAGCCAAACGGAGACGGTGATCAATCTCGAAGAAGCTCAGGCAGGCTAACATACACCTAGCAATCGCGAAAATCATAAATTTTCATTTATGAGAAAAAATGATGATGTCGATCAATCGAAATGATAGAGCGCCCGTCACCAGTCCCCGCAGGTTGCGACTGCCAAAATTTGGGGCCCGAGCGGATACAATTAGTAAAATCTCGAGAAATCCGTGGGCTAACATACACGAAAATCGCAAAATCGTAAGTTCTCAATTATGCAAAAAAAATAGTTATGCCGATCAAATAAAGTGATAGGGCGCCCGTCACCAGGCCTTGTAAGCTGCGCACAGCAAAAATTTGGGGCCAAGCAGGAAGCGGTCGATCAAATTTCCAGAAATCCGTGGGCTAACATACCTTTGAAAATCGCGAAAATCGTAAATTCTCGTTTATGCGTAAAATAGTGATGCAGATCCAAATAAAGTTATAGGGTGCACGTCACCAGACCTTGTAGGCTGCGCACGGCCAAAATTTGAAGCCCCAGCAGTGACCCGGTCCAATCAAATCTCGAGAAATGGTTTGTGGACTAACACACATCGAAAATCGTGAAAATCGTAATTCTCATTTATGAGAAAAATAGTTATGCTGATCAAATAAAGTGATAGGGCGCCCGTCACCAGGCCTTGTAGGCTGCACTACACCAAATTTTTGGGCCAAGTGGAGACGATCAATCAAATCTCGAGAAATACGTAGGCGAACATACACCGAAAATCGCGAAAAATCGTAAATTCTCATTTATGAGAAAAATAGTGATGCCGATCCAAATAAAGTGATAGGGGTCCCGTCACTAGGTCTTTTAGGCTGCACACAGCCAAAATTTGGGGCCAAATGGAGACGATAAATCAAATCTCGAGAAATAAGTGCTATTAGAAAATCGCGAAAATCGTAAATTTTCAATTATGAGAAAAATAGTTATGTCGATCAAATAAAGTGATAGACGCCCGTCACTTGGCCTTGTAGGCTACGCACAGCAAAATTTGGGGCCAAACGGAGACGGTCAATAAAGATCTCCCGAAATATATGGCTAACATAAATTCGCCAAAATATAAAATTCTCATTTATGAGAAAAATAGAGCTGTCGATCAATCGAAATGATAAAGCGCCCGTCACTAGGCCCCAGCTGCGCACGGCCAAAATTTGGGACCCGGTGGATACGGTCAATCAAATCTCGAGAAGCTCGGTGGGCTACCATACACGAAAATCGTGAAAATCATCAAATTATCATTTATGCGAAAAATTGAGATGCCGATCAAATAAAGTGATAGGGCGCCCGTCACTAGGCCTTGTATTTGTGTACAACAAGAAATTTGGATGTCAAACGAGACGGTAAATCAAATATCCAGAAATTTGTGGGCATCGAAAATTGCGAAAATCGTAAATTCTCATTTATTCAAAAATTAGTGATGCCGATCGGCTTAATATTAGGGAGCTCGTCACCAGACCCCGCAGGCTGTGCACAGCTAAAATTTCAGGCAAAACGGAGGTGGTCCATCAATTCTCGAAATCCGTGGCGTATTCACCGAAAATCGCGAAAATCATAAATTCTCATTTATGCGAAAAATGATGATGAAGATCAAATAAAGTTATAGGTCGCTCGTCACCAGGACTTTTAGCCTGCACACAGCAAAAATTTGGGGCCAAACGGAGACGGTCAATTAAATCTCGAGAAATTTGTGGGCTAACATACACCGAAAATTGTGAAAATCGTAAATTCTCATTTATGAAAAAAATAGTTATGCCGACAAAATAATGTGACAGGGCGACCGTTACCAGGCATTGTAGCCTGCCTACAGCTAAAATTTGGGGACGGAGACGGTCGATCAAATCTCCAAGAGAAATCCGTGGGCTAACATACACGAAAATCTTGAATGCAAGTACCATTTTATGAGAAATAGTGATGTCGATCAATCGAAATGATAGAGCGCCCGTCACTAGGCCCCGCAGGTTGCGCACAGCCAAAATTTGGGGCCGAACGGATACGAGTAGTAAAAGTCTCGAGAAATCCGTGGGCTAACATACACCGAAAATCGCAAAAATCGTAAGTACTCAATTATGCAAAAAATAGTTATGCCGATCAAATAAAGTGATAGGGCGCCCGTCAACAGGCCTTGTAGGCTGCTTTGCTCAAAGGCCCGGGCCAAATGGAGACGGTCGATCAAATTTCCAGAAATACGTAGGCTAACATACAACGAAAATAGAAAATCGTAAATTCTCATTTATGCGTAAAATAGTGATGCAGATCAAATAAAGTTATAAGGTGCGTCACCAGAGACCATTGTGAAGCTGCACAGCCAAAATTTGAGGTCAAGCAGTGACGGTCAATCAAATCTCGAAATCTATTGGACTAACATACCTGCATCGTGAAAATCGTAAATTCTCATTTGAAAAATAGTTATCTGATTAAATAAAGTGACCAAGGGCGCCCGCAGGCCTTGTAGACTGCGCACGGCAAAAATTTTTGGGCCAAGTGGAGACGATCAATCGATCTCAAGAAACCGGGCGAACATACACCGAAAATCGCGAAAATCGTAAATTCTCATTTATGAGGAAAAATAGTTATGACTTGATCAAATAAAGTGATGGGGCGCCCATCACCCAGGCCTATGAGCTGCGCTTAGCCAAATTTTGTGTTAAACGGAGACGATCAATCAAATATCTGAAGAAATCCGTGGACTAACATACACCCGAAAATCGCGAAAATCGTAGAATTCTCAATTATGGCTTATGACCCGATCAAATTAGAGTGATAGAGCACGTCCTGGGCCTTGTAGGCTGCACACAACAAAAATTTGAGGCCAAACGGAGACGGTCGATCAATCCTCGAAATAAGTAGGCTAACATACACGAAAATCACGCAAAAATTGTAAATTCTAATTTATGCGTAAAAATAGTTATGCTTAGATACGAAATTGAAATGATAGAATGCTCACAGGTCCCGCAGGTTGCACTAGCAAAATTTGAGGCCGAACGGATATGGTCAATCAAATCTCGAAAGTAAATAGGCTAGCACACACCGAAAATCGCCCAAAGTAATAAATTTTTATTTATGCGAAAAATAGTGATGCGGATAAAATAAAGTGATAGGCCGCCCATTACCAGGAGCCCATACGAAAAAAACTTGGGACCAAACGGAGCGGTCGATCAAATCTCAGAAATTCGTGGGCTAACGTACACCGAAGGCCGAAAATCGTAAAATCCTCATTTATGAGAAGAAAAACTAGTTATGACGATCAAATAAAGTGATAGGGCGCCCGTCACCGAGGCGCCCCACGGGCTGCGCACAGCAAAAATATTGAAGCCCAGCGGAGATGGTCGATCAAATTGTCGCGCCCCATTTTTTCCCTCGCGTGAAAAAGCAGGATTCGACATTGACGTCTCTTAAGGTTTGAAAATAGAAGAGTCGCCACCTAACGAATTAAGGTGCGTTAGGGCACCATTCTAAGCTAGGTCTATTACCTAGGTACGAGTTGGGTAAGGAGCTAATTACCTCGAAAAGGAAGGTGTTAGGCACCTTTCGAAGTCTAAATGTGGTTCCCGGCCACTCATTAAATTAAGGGCTTTAATTACCTCGAAAGGAAGGTGTTAGGCACCTTTCGAAGTCCACAAATGTGGTTCCCGGCCGTACTCATTAAATGGGGATTTTACTAAGTGATAAAAAGGTTAATGTATTATTAAGCCTAAAAATAGCTAAGTGATTAAACATGCAAATTTATATTATTAAAAATAAATATACTTAATTCAAAAAAAAATAAATTATTTAAGCATTGAAGAAGAGAAGACGTACCTGTTCGCTTCCAATAAAATATTTGAAGTGATTGATTAATACGAATAAGTAAGGAAAACTAAAAAAATTAAAGGTTAATGGACAAAAGAATTATTTTTAAATAAAATACTAAAATAAATAATAAGTTAGCAATTTACAAAGTTAAAGTTAAAAGAGTGGGATCAGGATGTGACAAGGCTAAAAATGGATCTAATGCGA
>JACEIK010013040.1:8303-25430 GCA_018107945.1 Datura stramonium | reverse complement strand
GTAATGTCGGGTTGATTTGGTTTGATTTGACTTTTTTTTAATTATAATCAAACCTAATCAATTATGGTTAGGTTTTGTTCAATACCAAAGCAAGTCAAACTAAGTGACTTATCAAATTTTTATCTCGATTAGACTCAAATTATTAATTTGATGTGGTTGTCAATTTTGTTTTTATCCCCGTATGTCTGATAGCAACTCATTCCAGTCAAAATATAAGTTGTAGTGAGATGGTCTCGAGTTCGAGCTTTATGTATGAAAAAGAATTTTTATTGAGAATGCTATCATCATAATGAATCTTATAATATATAATTCAAATTAGTTAAATTTTAATAGAAATATCAAATATGTGAGTAGAAAAAATAAAATAAAACCCATTCCAGTCAACTAGAATAGAGATCGATTGCCCTTTACTTGAAATGATGGAAATTACCCCACACAAAAAAGAAAAAGAGAGAGATTTGTCCTTTAGGATAGTACTTAATTAGCATATTAATTCGGTTAGTTAAGCAATGAAAAGTTAAATCATACAGTGATAGTGCTTTAACTACTAACTATATAAATGTTTAAGCTTTATATATATAATAATCCTTTTATCCAAAAAGAAAAATTAAATCATCTTTTTATTAAGGGGTCGTTTGGTACGAACACAAGTAATGCAATGATTAGTAATACATAGATTAGTAATGCAAGAATTGTTAATGCAAAGATTGTAATTTTGAAATTATTTTTTATCAAGTGTTTGGTTAATTGTGTTAAAAATTAGATATATGTATTGTGTTTGGTTTAAAACTATACAAAAATCTTCTTCACAAGTATACCCTTAAATTTTTATATAAAGAAATTTAAGAAAAGAAATTGAGGGATAGTCTAGTCATTTAAGGGTCTTATCCTTGTATTGTTAATACGAGGATTGGTAATCCCTTTGTTTCCTTGGTATAATACAATACACCCTATGGTGTAAAAGTAATCCATGTATTAGATATGATTAATTGAATTGAGTAACTAAATAATATATTGGCTTGAACTAAATTTTAATTTAACGACTATTTTAATTAGTACGACCTACCAAATGACGCCCTAAGATTTTTCTTTCTCGTGTATTGACATAACATTCTCATTATAGTTTAAACTTTCTTGGCTAATCCATCAGTCGATATGTTGGATTCTCCGATGGTTATCATGGTTTATATGTGCATTAAGCTTTGTAGATTGCTGGAAGGAGTAGTGTTTTATATATCCAATAATGCTTTGAAAATGACATTCAAAATATTAGTGAGTATAAAAGGAAGTTAGTTGTGTCTCAGCCATACTATTAGAGTAAAATTTTATAGAAAATTTAAAAGTCGCGATCATATGACCTTGATATATAATCTCTTAAAACATCATATTATGCCTGCTTTTGTACTTCAATCATATAGTTTCTGTCATTCTTCAGTTTAAAATACGTGAAATGTAGTTTAATTCAGTAAATAAAAAAATTACTAGTTTTGGTTACATTACATCCATTCACTAATACTTTACAGAGCCCTTTCCAACTAGAATTTTACCTCAACTTATTTTAACCGACATACAAAAATACTAGAATTAGGTACTTTATAAGGTCAATAATCTGAATGAAAATATTTTATAGGAACATGATATTTTGATCATGGGACAGCAAGATCAGAAAAGAACAACCCTACTTGATGAAATTGAAGTCAAAATAAAAGAAATCGACAAAACTTTGACTTCTCAAGAATACAATCAACAAAAATCAAAGCTTCCACCTTTAGTGAATGCCATAAAAACTTCAGTGGAAAAAAATGCAGCTCCTTTCCATTTTCCTGGTCACAAAAGAGGCATCGCTGCACCATCTTCACTAGTTGATATTATCGGTATTGCGCCATTTCTTCATGATGCAACTGAGCTCCCAGAGCTTGATAGATTTGGTCATCCAAGTGGACCTTTATTAGATGCACAAAGAATGGCTGCTGACCTCTTTGGTGCATCTCAAACATGGTTCTTAGTTTGTGGGACAACTTGTGGGATTTTAGCAGCCATTATGTCTGTTTGTTCACCTGGTGACACCTTAATCCTTGCAAGAAACTCTTATGTTTCAGCCACTTCTGCAATGGTGCTTTGTGGTGCTGTGCCAAAGTACATTATACCTGAACATAATCTTCAATGGGATATTGCTGGAGGTGTTACTCCTTCACAGGTAATAAAGAGCTTTTAAAATATCAATATATTTCAACTTGTTATAACTAGCATATTATTTACTTTACTTTCTATATTACCGAATTAGGAATATTATTACATTTCATTATTGTTAGTAGTTTGATTTGGGGGTAAGAATATTAATAATCTAGTAGTGTGTTTATATATGGTAAGCATTAATTAAATTTATATTTATTGTTGTCGTGTTTAAGATAAAAATGGCAATTCAAGAATTGAAACAAGAAGGAAAAAAGGCAGCAGCAGTTTTTGTTACATCACCAACTTACAATGGAGTATGCAGCAATATTTTTGAGATTTCTCAAATATGTCATTCTCATGGGATTCCTCTAATTGTGGATGAAGCACATGGTGCTCACTTCAAATTTCATCCTGACATGCCTAAAACTGCTCTTTCTCAAGGAGCAGATCTTGTCATACAATCAACACACAAAGTGTTGTGCTCATTTTCACAATCATCTATGCTACACTTATCCGGGAACCGCATTGATAGTAAGAGAGTGCATAAATGTCTTCAATATTTACAAACCACTAGTCCAAATTGGCTTTTATTAGCTTCTTTGGATGCCACTAGGGATGAATTAAGTAAGAATCCAAACACCCTTTTCAATGAAGTAATGGAACTACTGCAGCAAGGGAAAGAACTAATAAACCATATCCCTGGAGTCTCACTTTTAGATCTATCAAGTTTCTCCAATAATTTCTCATCCATGGATCCTTTGAGAATAACAATTGGTGCACAAGAACTTGGCATATCAGGGTTTCAAGTATATGACATGTTGTCAACAAGTCATGGAATTGAGCCAGAACTTATTGGAACTAAATCTTTCACATTAGCCTTTGGCTTAGAAACTACTAAAGAGCATACTCAAAGACTTGTTAATGGATTGAAATATCTATCAACCAACTTCTTGCAACAAGAAAGGGAGATTATCAAATTGAAGAGGAAAATAGATCATGACATAGAAGGAGTACCATTTGGAGAAGTTTACATGAGTTGTACACCAAGAGAAGCTTTTTTTGCTAGAAAAAAGATAGTGAATTTTGAAGAAAGCATTGGTGAAGTTTGTGGAGAATTTATTTGTCCTTTTCCACCAGGTATACCAGTATTAATACCAGGTGAAATCATCACAAAAAGAGCTATGAAGTATCTCATACATGTTAGGGACCAAGGAGCTTTTCTTAAAGGGGCGGCTGATCCCTTGCTTTGCACTGTGGTTATTTGTGATTTTTGAGAAATATTATTTTTATGTCAATAAAGGAAAAACATCAAACGTACACTCTGTAAGTTGCTCATCCATATTATATATAAATACCCATAAATATAATGAATAAGTTAAAAGCCTTTTGTTTCTTTCCACAAGTTGATTAATATCCTTACATTATTACTCATCACATAATATTAATTTGTCATGCTCCCAAATTGGGGTGGGACAATATTGGCATCCAACCTCTTGTAAAAATTCATCTAGTCATTTAGAATGTTAGAATTTTTTTTCTAAGTAATATTTTTTGTATTTAATATGTTATTTATGACTTGCGTGATAGGTGACATAGGTTGTGAAAGACCCGGATGCATTTCAAAGAAGAAAATAAAAAATGGGTTGCCAAAGATTTTGAGAAAGCTTGATGCTATTTGGGTCATTATGGATAGATTGACCAAATATGCTCATTTCATTCTGGTTCAAACTACCTACACTTTAGAGATATTAGCCAAGATCTACATTTAGTACATAGTTCATTTGCATGGGGTTCCTGTTTCTATCATTTGAGACCGAGGTATACAATTCACATATCATTTCTGGAGATTTATGCAGAAGAAATAGGATACTTGGCTAGAGCTTAACGCATCTTTTCACCCACAAATGGATGACCAGTCCAAGCGGACTATTCATATCTTTGAGGATATGCTATGGGCATGTGTGATTTATTTTGGTGGTCATTGGGACCGATTCTTACCAAAGACAACAATCCCTACATTATCATTCTCAAGATTCAAGGTTATTCCTTTGGTGGAGTTTTCTTACAATAACAGTTATCATTTCAACATCTAAATGGCTCCATTTGAGGCTTTATATGGTAGGAGGTGTCATTTTTTGGTTGGTTGGTTCAATGTTTTTGAGGAGGCAATGGATATAGATTTATTGAGAGATTTCTTAAATAATGTCAAGTTGATTCAGGAGCAACTTGTCATAGCTTTGAGCAGACAAAAAAGCTATAATGATTTGAAGGTTCATGATATAGAGTTCATAGTTGCTGAGAAGGTTTTGCTGAAGTTATTGGCTATAAAGGGTGTCATGAGATTTGGGAAGAAAGGAAAACTCAGTCCAAAGCTTATTGGTCCAATTGAGGTCTTCTGATGTATTGGTGAGGTGGATTTGCCTCCATATTTATAAGGTGGTCATCTGGTGTTTCATGTTTCAATAATAAATACTATTCTAATAGATCACATGTGATTCGGTGGGATTCGATAGTTGGACCAGAATTTGGCTTTTGATGAAGAGCCTATAGCTATTTTGGATCTGCAGATTTAGAACTTGAGGTCTAAAGAGAGTTTTTGTGAAAGTATAATAGAGGCATTATCCGTTGGAGAAAGCCACTTGCAATATGAGTCGGACATATGAAGCAGATATCTCCATCTTTTCGACAACTCAGGTACTTTTTTTCTCTTTTTGACATGTGTTTTAGTGGTGGATGATATAAGGATCCACATAGTAATTGGGCACACCCTTCCAGAAATCTAACTACAACAACCAGAACCGACGAGGTTTGGTGTAACAACAACTATGAAATCAGAGCAAGCGAATGTAGCAACGGGAACTGACTTACAGACCAATTTAAAAGATAAACTACGGACTGTCTAGGCCCTAAGATGGAAGAAAATCTATACAATAAGGCCCACCTAGCCTACTACAACAACACTACACCCATAGCATACGCCTATGAGCCTCTATGAATACAACAAAAATTAGTTGTCTAGTATGGGCCCCGAACTACCAATAATACAAATATCTAGTAACTTCGAAAGAGTTGGAGCTTTACCGATTCAGCTGAAACTCCACTCAGCGAACAAGACATCAACCTACTTGATTATCCTCACCTGCAGACATGAGTGCAGCGCCCCCAAGTAGCGCGTTAGTATGGAAATATACTGAGTATATAAGGGGAAACGATAATAAGATACAGAGCACGAGTCGACAGACATATATAATAATCACAGGAAGCCCAAAATATATCAACAAAAATATATTCAGGAAATTAAGTAAAGCCAACAAGACCTACCTGGCCCCCATAAACCTAGCAAGCCTAAAACAGATAAACAATGAACAACAAATGGCTCCAAGCTGCCACAACTCACTTATATCCTCATGTACCACACAGGGTCCATCCAACCATCTTACCTGGTCCATCATAGGCCTTTCAATGGCCTCAACTATCACTAAGTCACATCTAGCATCTACCGCTATTAGAAAAATATAATGCAAGGTAATAATACAAGCAACAACCATAGAATAATACAACATGATATGCACATATATATCATTTCACAACTGTCATGACCCGAGCATGGACCCCAGACTACAACAAGAGACCTAGAATCATGAACGACTCTAAGCTAACTCATGGAACATACATAACATATTCTTAAGCATAAACTAAGAGGAAATGAATCATGAACATAACATAAACGAAAGACTGAATATTATAAAGCATAAGGGTAGACAATAAGTCAACAATGCTGAACTATCTAATACATAGCTAGTTGAAAAGCCTCTAATCATACGATGAGCTGATGGGACAATACCCCCAACTAGCTTTGCCAAAATCTGAAAACTGAAAGACATATCGAAGAAATATATGACAAAACTGATGTCCTCGAATCATGAGGACTCACCAAAACTAGAAGTGGACTAAACCGAAGTAGGAGCAAAGCTATCATTGGGGTTTTGACTGGTCACCCGAACCTATATCATGAATAATATAGCATAGAGGATATGAAGTCAGTACTTTGAATGTACTGGGTATGTAGGTTAAGTAAAAATATAATAGTAAAGTAATAGTCTGAAATCACGGGTATAAAGCAAGCTAGAACATGAGAGTAAGGACAACATGCTAAAATCATATTCGTGAGATAGTCATAAACATGAGTTATTCATCATAAGCTGAAACATAATGATCCAAGATATTTAAAGTAAGATCATATGATTTAACATGTTAAAAATATAAGTAAAAGCTCATAATCTGATCAACGGGTCAATCATACTATAAAATATGATATCATATATCCTGTACATGAATAAATTAAAACATGAGAAACAGTGGGATACTTCATCATAACCAACACCATTATGAATGAATATATGATGCCCCAACTATCTCGCAAGTGGGCAGGGTTGTCCTAATCCTTGCTAGGACAAAGAACGATAAAGGCGTGATATCACTCATGAGTCCCGTCGGGCTGGGAAACACTCTCTGGCGAGGACCCAAACATGAATATATACCTACAATGGCATGTTGTTCAGAAAACTGGGTATGCTGAACCCTGACCTACTCGATGCTAGATACTACTCCCAGAACATGCATATTGCTCATAGTCATAATTATGAAAATACTTGGTTTACATGGGCTAGTTAGAAAATATGAAAATCATATTCATAGTTGTCATACATGAATTAGCCATGAAAAAAATGCCACTGAGTCATCCATGATACATAATTTTGAGATTCATGAAATTTTCATGCATACTTGAATAGATCACCATAACTTGAAATCATAAATTCATAATCTTGAAATTCATAAAATCATATATAATTGAGTAAAATCATCATAAACTTGAATATATAGATTCATGAGAGATCTTAGCAGAAAACATGTAATCATAATCATAAACCATAAATTGAATCATAAAAGACCTGAATTCATAAGAGATCATAAGAGATTTCATGAGAATTAGGTCTAACTCTAGAATTTCATAAGATCATGATTGGAGACTTGAATTCATTAGATAGAGTGAAATTGGGAATGAGGGTGGAAGAAATCCCCCATTCATGACCCAACATACCTAGGTGAGATGCTTCCTTAACTTGTCTTAAAGACCCAAGAGAAATTGGGAAGATGGAGATAATGAACCCTAATTTGCCTTGAGAGCTTGATTTCCCAACTACGGTATTTGAAGAGAGTGAGGGTTTAGGCTTATTTTAACCCTTAAATTAGACATTTAGAAATCCTAAATCGAGGCCACTTAAGAGTTAAAAGCATAGCATTTTACCAAAATATCCCTGAAATGCCGAAATTAAATAAGAAATTGGCAAAACCAATGACCAAACCCACTGGTCGTTGGTCTATAAAATGGCCAGTAGAACCCTCTTGTTGGTTTCTGCTCTGCCTCAGAATCACTCTCTGAACATGCTCCAATGACTAAAACAATTACCCATACAATCAAACAACGGGTCATACAATTCCCCTCGCCAGTTCAGGGCATATTTTTGACATTTTTCTAAATTTGATACCACGAACCAAACCAACAAACTATTGGTTCTTAGGACAGTTTGTCCTGTGGCTCGTTGAATGACCCTGGTGTCATTTTCCTGTTGGTTTCGGTTGCAAGTCTCGGATATAATCTTAGGGACTTCTCGGAGAATTACAACAACCCGACCTTTCCAGGGACACACCTCGCAGTCTTACAGGTCTAATGGCATATACTAGAAAGGTGCACCAGCAACAGTCAACAGCCCCATACTCGCAGTACGGTCACTAGTTCACTAAAAAACTTAACGACCATACATGAGTCCCACAATAGATGTACAAGACTCAGGTGTGCCGGAATGAATCCACATCCAGACACCTACAAGTATAGTCCCAACACAAGCCCAACCATTCGAAACCGACTAACACAACCACTCTAGTCAGCTACGCCTCAGGCTCGACTCTTACCAGAAATACTCAACAACCATTGGGCATCACTGAGCCCTCGGAGGCAATCATATCAACAAGAGATCATTAAAAACACATATAACAATATGACCACACAATTAGGTAACACCACAACATCCCAGTCTAACTATCGTTACTATATAGTTCATCCTTATGCTCGAGGCACCTTATTATTTCCTTACTAGAAAACTAAATAGTGGAAAGATCATAACCTAACAACTCTATCCCTTGAGCTTCATATACAAATAGAGGGAACCACAAATTACACTAAACATCTAAACATAACCCAATAGGACAGCCACTAACCAAGCCAAATAGAATCACTACCAACGGTATCAAACAAACCACAACCGAAACCTTCTAACATCCTATCATCGCGCGATAACCAACTAAATTGTTATCCGAATTCACGACCTCAATAAATAAGGAAAAGAAGACAACCCAATAGCTCTCAAACACATATACACAAGGGACAAACCACAAATAACAACATGGCGACTCACACAATATGGCAAGGTCACAATTGGAACAAAAATCATATTGAAATGGAGGAAACGAAGGCCTTAACATACCTTAATTTATTGAACCTCGAGCTAAGCCAAGTTCAAGCTACAAAAATCAAGAACGTACTGCCTTAGAGCAACCTTCTAACATTAAAACATAGCTATGAGATTCGATAAGAAAGCAACACAAAATGAAGCTTAACCAACAAGATTTCATTAGCATTTAATAGTAGAATTTCCAAGATAACGACCCGCCAACACTTACAAACTCCTAATCATCTTAAAAAACAAGAAACTAAGATTAGGGGAAGCTTACCAATCTGTTTATCACGACCCGAGTTGGGACCCTGGATCGAGACACGAGACCTAGAACCAAGAATGACTCCAAGCTAACCCATGATATGTCCATGGCAACTTAAGAACATAAATTAAAGTAGAAAGATTAAGCTTAGACATGAATACGCAAAAGTCAAATAGCATAAAATAGAACACAAGAGTAACTTATACCAACAACTGAATCAACTAATACATGTTTGTCTAAAAAGCCTCTAGTTATAGATGGAATGATGGGACAACTCCCCAACTAGTCCACTAAGTCTAAAATTGGTTTGAAATAACAAAACATAGCTAAAGAATGTCCTCGAAAGATGAGGACTTACCAACACTAGGACTAGACTAGCCTGAGATAAGAGCAGGGCTAACGACACGGCTAAGTATAATTGACCGAACCTATATCATGAAAATATATAGTGCAGAGTATGTGGTCAGTAATTTGAATGTACTGAGTATGCAAGGTGATTAAAGCATGCTAATAAAGTGATATTCTGAAAACATGAACATAATTCAAGATAGGACATGAGAGTAAGCACAACATGCTAAACATCATATTGTCGAAGAAATCATAACCATGAGATATTTATCATAAGATAAACATAATGACCCAAGATTTAGAAATAGAAAATCATGTAAAGTACCATACTTGAAATCATACGTGAGAACTCATAAACTAATCAATGGGACAAATATGTTGTAATACATAATATCATAATATATGAACATAAGTAATTGAAACATGAGGAAAAATGAGAGGATTCATCATAACTGACACCATCATGACAGAGCTTACATGATGCCCCAAC
Organism: Datura stramonium; assembly: GCA_018107945.1. Classification (NCBI taxonomy): domain Eukaryota; kingdom Viridiplantae; phylum Streptophyta; class Magnoliopsida; order Solanales; family Solanaceae; genus Datura; species Datura stramonium. Next base: position 15,640 of record JACEIK010013040.1, on the reverse strand, counting down.
TATCTCTCTCAAGTGGGCAGAGCCATCCCAAGCTTGCCAAGGAAGGGAGATGAAATGGCGTGATCACTAAAGAGACCCTATAGGGTTAACACGAGTATAATCCTATGTTTCCATGTAGTTCTGAGGCCTGGGTTCCCGGAACCCCCCTTACTCGGTACTAGATACTACTCTTTAAAACATGCACATGGATTATAGAGTAATCATGAAATATACTTGAAACATGGGATAGTTAAAATCATAAGATACATAAACATGCTTGAGATACATGAACTAGCCATGAAAGAGGCTCGTGAGTTGGCCATAAACATAAACGTGATACTTGTAGAAGCTATGCATACTTAAAAAGTCATCATAGTTGAAATTCATAAATTAATGAAGGGTTCTTGTAAAAAGAATCATACATCATGATCATAATACATAACATAAAGTTTGAAAATTAGTATCATAAGAAAATCATGGGATTTCATCAGAAAAGGGAATTTAACCCTAATGTTCCTAATCATGCTTGATAAGATTTCATGGAAGAATTGATATAATTACAAGACCCAATTATAGAATCATTGATTTGATCAAGATATCTAAATCCATATGAGATTCATGGAAGTATTCAACAATACCCATTATAGCCCTAGAAATTCAAAATTAGGGTATGGGGAATGGGAGATCACGTGTAATACCCCAAAAGTCCCTAAGACTAGACTGAGAATTTGAAATGTGATTAGTAGAAAATTTTTGAAAAAATACCTCAGAATGACTCTTGGTACGAGTCGTGGGAAGGAGTAATGAGTCGTGGGACTGCTCGTGGTCAGAATCTGCAGAAAGAGGCCTTGTAGTAACGAGTCAAGGGATGATGCATTGGGTGATGTAACGGGTCATGGTCTAGAGTCATTGGTTGTTTATGAGGTATCAAGGTTGCTGGTACGAGTCGTGGTATGACTCATTGTAGGGAAAAATGAGTCATGGTTAGTATTCGTGAGAAGGTGCAGTGAACGGTGGTACAATGACAACAGACGATCCAATGACCCGTTGTGACTTGTAATGACTCATGTTTGGTACCTGTAGAGAAAATTCTAAAAGCTAAGTATATAAGGTCAGTGGTGATGACGAGAGAAAGATACGAGTCATTGTGGTTTGTAACAAATTGTCCTGTCTAGCTATTGCTTGAAGATTAGAGCCTGAGGGAAAAGTGGAGGCTGGTAACGAGCGATGTAATGAGTCGTGGTACTGAAGGACGACTCGTTGTATGAGTCGTGGAACCTAATAGTGTGATTTTTCTTGTGAAATCAGTAAGGGCATTTTTTAAATTTCTAAGCTCTTAAGCCCTAAACTATGTCATTTTAGCTCTAAAAGAAGTTTATTAAGGGAGTTACAACTATTTTAATTCATTCAACTCCCATGCATGCAAATTTAGAAGCTGTCCTTTGAAGATCAAGCTTGAGTCCCTCAAATTCTTCTCCAAATCTCTTGGGCTTTTAAAGTCAGGTTGAGATTTAGTTTACTCGGGTATGTAGGACTATGAACGAGAGTTTCCTTTCACTCTCATGTCCAAATTTCTCCTCAAGTTCATGAATTCATATCTTAATTCAAGTTTATGATGTTATGGGGTTTTAACCCAATTTTATGAAATTTTCTATAATTTGTTTATAGGTCAATTCCCTTCATATTTCAAAGTATGTTATAAGATTCATAAGTAGATTTTATAATTATTTTGGTTATAAATTTATGATTTCAAGTATGACGAGATATCTAGCATGATTGAATATTTACAAATTACCTATGGATGAATCTATGGTTTTAACTTGTGAAGTCTATTTCAAGTATGCATGATTTTAAGATTTGGGCAACCTACACATGTTAAGTATGTTTTCATGATTTATCCAAGGCTAATAAGATCATCTTATCATATGTTTTGGAGTCAGGACTCCCACTACAGCTTATGATATGTTTTGGATTCAAGACTCCCCATGCTCAGATTCAAGCTACATTATGAGAATATAATTATAGGAGCATTATACATGTTTTGAGAGTAGTGCGTAGCGCTGATTAGGCTAGGGGTTCCAAGGATCTCCGGTATCATAAACTATGCACCAACGTAAGAATATATTCTGGGACCTCTCAAGAGAGTGTTTCTCCCTCCCAAGGGCACACCGTGATATCACACCTTATTCATCCTATGCCTCGACAAGGCGTAGGATGGCTCTCCTCTATGTGGGCAAGATGTGGGATCATCATGCACTCATACATGGTGGTTGTTGGTTATGACGAGTCTCCCTTTGTTCCTTATGATATCAATTATTCATGTTTATTACTTATGATATTATTTTTTATAGCAGGTTCGACCCAATGATTAGATTTCAAGATTTTTCTTATGATTTCAGTTATGATAGGTCATATGATTTCTATTCAGATACGATATTCAGCTTATGATTATACATGATTCAGATTTAGATTTCAGCATACAGTCTTTACTCTTATGATATTATGATTTATTTTTATATGTGTGATTTCAGTTAATATTTACTCAACATGTTTTATTTACCTTGCATACTCAGTATATTTAAAGTACTAACCATATACTCTATGCTGTATCATTTCATGATACAGGTCTGGACGATCAGACTCAGTTCCACCGTTAGTCCAGCTTTCCACAGCATAGCTCAATTTTCTATCATTTGTGAGTCCTCATCTTTCGAGGACCTTTAGTTCAGTGTTGATTTATGTTATTCTGTTTTAGGCTTTAGCTAGCTAGTTGGGGATGTTGTCCCATCAGCTCATTAGACTGTAATAGAGGCTTATCAGACATTATGTAGAATTTTCAGCTTTGTCGAGTGTTGACTCTGTTTATGATTGCTATATTATTTAGAATTCTGCTTATTCATGTTTTAGTTATCAAATTACACTTAATGTATTCTCTTTAGTTGTTATGTTCATGCCATGGGTCAACTTGGAGTCATTCATGGTTCTAGGTCCCGTATGTCGATCGAGGGTCCCATCTCGTGTTGTGAAAAATTTTGTATCAGAGAAAAGGTTTAGAGTGTCCTAGGGTGTCTAAAATTCACCCTGAGTAGAGTCTTTTACATGGGAGTGAAATGGGCCACACTTACGGGGAGAGGCTACAAGATGTTTTAGGAAATTTCCTTTCTTTCAAGATCTATGTCGTGCGATGAAGTATCTCTCTATCCTTCTAACTCGTGCTATATGCGATTGCAGAAATATGCCTCCATAATGAGTAAATGGAAGAAGGAATGGCAATGGAAATGGCCATGAAAATGGCAATGGAGACGGGCATCAGCAAGCCCCGCTAGCACCAGTAGATCCTACGCTCGAGTAGGTCACTCATGCCAAGTTTAGAGCGGCATTTAAGATGTTGGCACAAGCTATGACCATTTAGGTCAATCAGCAAGTGCTGGCTCATGTCCCACAGAATGGGAACACAACAGCAGCTAGAGTTTAGGACTTCCTCAAGATGAATCCACCTGAGTTTCTGGGGTCGAAAGTGGATGAGGACCCGCACGAGTTCATTGAGGAGGTGTAGAAAATCACCCAGATTATAGGGGTTACTGGAGAGGAGAGTGAGGATTTAGCCTCCTATCAGCTGAAGGGGGTTGTTTACATATGGTACTGCCATTGGAAGGATAGTAGGTAAATGGGAGCAGTTCCCCTGAGTTGGGATGAGTTCGTGACTGCCTTCTTGGTTAGGTTCTTCCTTAAAGAGTTGAGGGAGGCGAAGGCAATGGAATTCGTCAACTTGAAGCAATACCACCGGACTATCCATGAGTATGCCTTGGAGTTTACCTGGCTATCCAAAAATGCACCGGAGATGGTTGCAGATCATATGGCTCGTATGAGCAGGTTTGTAAATGGAATATCAGACTCGCTAGTTAAGGCGTGCAGGACTGCTATGCTGCACAGTGATCTAGACTTCTCACTATTGGTCATATATGCCTAGCAGATAGAGGCGGATTAGATAAAGGAGAAGAAGAAGGAGAGAGAGGCCAAGAGGGCTAGGATAGGGAGTGACAGACGATTTCAGCAGAGGTCCGATGGAGGACACCGTCAGTAGTCCCACCAGAGGTCATCAACCCCAACGCCATCATTAGCCAGTGTTCCATCTAGATCGAGCGTGATTATAAGGGCCGGACATTAGGCTCCAGAGGTCAGGGGAGTAGGTCAGGAGAGCCCAATATTCTAGTTTGCGGCAAGTGTGGTAGAAGGAACGCCAGAGAGTTCCTAACGGGTTCAGGTGCATGCTTCGAGTGTGGGAAGCCCAGACATCTGCTCAGAGACTGCCCTTCATCCAGTCAAGGCCCTAGTAGAGGCTGTGGCCCAACCACTAGTTCAGCAACTCCATCAGCACGTTCCGCTTAGCAAGGTGCATCCACTAATGCAGGTGGTGGTCAGTGTCAAAATAGATTTTATGCCCTCTCATCTTGTCAAGAGCATAAGGTCTCTCTAGATGTGGTTACTGGTATGTTATGAGTATTCCATCTTGATGTATATGCATTATTAGATCCAAAGGCTATCTTATCTTTTGTGACTCCCTGTATTGCTATTAGTTTTGGAGTCAGCCCCGAAACCCTATCAAAACCCTTCTCAGTCTCTACACCAGTTGGTGACTCAATTATAACTCAATGAGTATATAGAAATTAACCTATCACAGTCCTTCAGAAATTCATCTCAGCTGATCTAGTAGGGTTAGAAATGATCGATTTTGATGTTATCTTCAGTATGGATTGGTTGCATGCATGTTATGCCTCAATAAGTTTTACAACCTGTATGATAGAGTTCCAATTTCCCAGTGAACCAGTCCTAGAATGGAAGGGTATTTCAGCTGTGCATGTAGGTCACTTTGTTTCCTATCTCAAGGTCAGGAAGATGATTTCTAAAGGCTGTGTGTACCATCTAGTTCAGGTTAAGGATTCTATTTCTGAGACCCCGACTCTTTAGTCAGTTCCTATAGTGTGTAAGTATCCAGAGGTGTTTCCTGATGATCTACCAGAAGTCCCTCCCGAGTTGGGACTTTAGTATCGACCTTCTCCCTGATATACAACTTATATCCATTCCTCCTTATATAATGGCTCCAGCCGAGCTAAAAGAGTTGAAAGAATAGTTGAAAGATCTCCTAGAGAAGGGTTTCATCAGGCCTATTAAATCCCCGTGGGGTGCACCAGTTCTCTTTGTTCGAAAGAAGGATGGTTCTCTTAGAATGTGCATTGATTATCGACAATTGAACAAAGTCAAAATAAAGAACAAGTATCCCCTCCCCAAGATTGATGACTTGTTTGACCAACTTCAGGGTGCTAGGTGTTTCTGAAAGACAGACCTCAGGTCCAGTTATCCCCATCTCGGAGTTAGGGAGAGTGACATATCGAAGACGGCTTTTAAGACTCGGTATGATCACTATGAGTTTGTAGTTATGTCTTTTGGACTAAAGAATGCTCCTGCAGCTTTTATGGATCTGATGAATAGGGTGTTTAAGCCGTATTTGGATATGTTTGTGATTGTCTTCATAAAAGATATTATCATATACTCTCGGAGTGAGGAGGGGCCTGCCACTCATTTGAGGATTGTTCTATAAACTCTGAAGGATCGCCAACTGTTTGTTAAATTTAGCAAGTGTGAATTTTGGTTGAACTCAGTAGCATTTTTGGGTCTTGTAGTGTAAAGCGAGAGTGTGCAGGTGCACTCTCAAAAGATAGAAGCAGTGAAGAATTGGCCTAGATGAGTTAATCCTTTGGATATTAGGAGCTTCTTGGATTTCGCTGGCTACTACAGGAGGTTCATTGAAGGATTTCATCCATTGCAGCACCGTTGACTAAGTTGACCCAGAAGAAGGTCAAATTTCAGTGGTCGGATGCATGTGAGAAGAGTTTTCAAGAACTAAAGACCCGACTCACTTCAGCCCCAGTATTGACTCTACTTGAGGGGGTGAATGGGTTTATTGTGTATTGTGACGCTTCGAGGGTTGGTCTTGGTTGTGTGTTGATGCAGCATGGTACGATCATTGGATATGTCTCTAGACAGCTTAAGACTCACGAGAAGAAATACCCGATGCATGACCTAGAATTGGCAGCAGTGGTGTTTACATTGATGATTTGGAGATACTACTTGTATGGGGTGCATGTGGATTTATTCACAGACCACAAGAGCCTTCAACATGTGTTCACTCAAAAAGACCTGAACTTGCAACAAAGGAGGTGGCTAGAACTTCTCAAGGACTATGACATGAGTATCCTTTATCATCCAGGCAAGGCCAATATTATGGCAGATGCTCTTAGTAGGTTGTCCATGGAGAGTGTGTCTCATGTTGAGGATGGGAGGAAGGAGTTGGCAAAGAATGTTCATAAGGTTTCTCGTTTAGGGGTTCGTCTTGTTAACTCGGTAGAGGGTGGTGTCATTATTCAGAGTAGTTCAGAATCTTCATTGGTGACTGAGGTCAAGGCTAGGAAAGATGAGGACCCTATCTTGGTAAAGTTAAAAGAAGCTGTCCAGAATTAGAGGGTGGAGGTCTTATCCCAAGGGGGAGATGGTGTACTTTATTATTAGGGTTGTTTATGTGTTTCGGGTGTTGATGACTTAAGAGAGAGATGTTGAGTGAGGCTCATATCTCTCAGTATTCTATCCACCCAGGTGCCACCAAGATGTACCGTGATCTATGGGAGGTCTATTGGTGGAATGGCATGCAGAAGGACATAGTGACTAAGTGTTTGAATTGTCAATAAGTGAAAGTTGAGCATCAGAGACCTAGAGATATGCTACAAGACATTCGTATCCCTACTTAGAAGTGGGAAGAGATAAATATGGACTTCATTATAGGTTAGCCTCATACTTGCCACATTATGACTCTATTTGGGTGGTTGTAGACAGCTTGATCAAAGCAACACATTTTTTACCGGTAAAGACTACCGATTTAGCTGAGGATTATGTGATATTTTACATTTGGGAGTTATTTCGGTTGCATGGAATTCCTTTGTCCATCATTTCAGATAGAGGTACTCAGTTTACCTGATAGTTTTGGAGATAATTGCAGAAGGGACTTGATACTCAGGTCAAGCTTAGGATGACTTTTCACCTGCAGATAGATGGTCAGGCCAAGCAAACCATTCAGAATCTTGAGGATATATTGAGAGAGTGTGTGATTGATTCCAAGGGTAGTTGGGATGATCACCTGCCTCTCATCAAGTTTGGCTACAATAATAGTTACCACTCCAACATTCAGATGGCTCCGTTTGAGGCTTGATCTTGGGCATAATTGCATACCCAAGTGATACTTTATTACCTAATTTGGACTTATTTATCTACTTTTATGTGTACATTCTCATGTGGTTTTTATGTAA
>JACEIK010013038.1:0-24038 GCA_018107945.1 Datura stramonium | reverse complement strand
ACATTTATCTTCAATATTAGGACCATTATATTCACATTGAGCTCCATATATTGGCAATTTCAACCTACAAAGAGAGCTAATCATATTTGTTAGTCCATGGACACAAATTACACAAAATACATGAGATTATTCTTAAATGAAGGTACAACATGGGTATAAAATAGTATTTGGGCATTTAAATATGCCCAAGATCACTACCCCACACTTAAATCCTTGTTCGTCCTCGAACAAATCCTTTACATCTCATGCATAAGGAAGACTCACAAATTACCAATTGACACAAGACGACTCAAATTAAGGCTACAATGACTGATTTAGATGACAAGTTCAACAGGAATCATAGGAGGCACACATTCTAGTTTGCACAGGAGTCATAGTAGAGCCCAACATTCTAGTTTGCAACAAGAGTCATAGGAGGCACACCGGAGAGTGCTTAGCAGGTTCAGGTGCATGTTTCAAATGTAGAAAGCCCAAACACCATCTTAGAGTCTTCCCTTCAGCTAGACAGGGCCATAGTAGAGGTCATAACCCAGCCTCCAATTCAGCAGCTCCACTAGCACACATAGCTCAGTAGGATGCATCCACTAGTGTAGGTGGTGGTCAGCGTCAGAACAGATTCTATGCCCTCTAATCTCATCAGGAGCAGGAGGTCTCTCCAGATGTGGTCACTGGTATGTTACGATTATTTCATCTTGATATATATGCATTATTAGATCTAGGGGCTACCTTATCCTTTGTGACTCCCTATGTTGCTATTAGTTTTGGAGTCAGTCTTGAAATCCTATCAGATCCCTTCTCAATCTCTACTCCAGTTGGTGACTCAATTATAGCTTGATGGGCATACAGAAATTGCGCTATCACATTCCTTCAGAAAGTTACCTCAGTCGATCTAGTAGAGTTAGATATGAAAGATGTTTATGTTATCTTCGGTATGGATTAGTTGCATGCATGTTATGCCTCAGTGAATTATAGAACTCGTACGACAGATTTTCAATTTTCGGGTGAGCTAGTCCTAAAATAGAAGGGTAGTTCAGTTGTGCCTATAGGTCACTTTGTCTCCTATCTTAAGTCCAGGAAGATGATTTCTTAAGGTTGTGTGTACCATATAGTTCAGGTCAATAATTCTATGTCCAAGACCTCGATGTTTCAGTCAATTCCTATAGTATGTGAGTATCCCAAGGTGTTTTCCGATGATCTATCAGGAGTCCCTCCCGAGTGAGAGATTGATTTTGGTATCGACCTTCTTCCTGATACACAGCCTACATCTATTCCTCCTTACAGAATGGCTCTAGTTGAGCTAAAGGAGTTGAAAGAACAATTGAGAGATCTCATAGATAAAGGATTCATCAGGCCTAGTAAGTCCTCGTGAGGTGCTCCAGTTCTCTTAGTTCGGAATAAGGATGGTTCTCTTAGAATGTGCATTGATTATCAGCAGTTAAACAAGGTCGCAATAAAGAAAAAGTATCCCCTCCCTAGAATTGACGACTTGTTTGACCAACTTCAAGGTGCTAAGTGTTTCTCAAAGATAGACCTCAGATCTGGATATCATCAGCTCAGAGTTAGGAAGAGTGACATTTTGAAGACAGCCTTCAGGACATGGTATGGTCATTATAAGTTTGTAGTTATGTCTTTTGATCTAACGAATGCTCCTACAGCTTTCATGGATTTGAAGAACAGGGTGTTCAAGCCGTATTTAGATATGTTCATAATTGTCTTCATGTTCTCAGAGTGAGGAGGAGCATGCCTCTCATTTGAGGATTGTACTATAGACTCTCAAGGATCGCCAATTGTTTTCTAAATTTAGCAAGTGTGAGTTTTGGTAGAACTCAATAGCATTTTTAGGTCATATGGTGTCAAGTGAGGGTGTACAAGTGGACTCTCAAAAGATAGAGGCGGTGAAGAATTGGCCTAGACTAGTTAGTCTTTCGGATATTAGGAGCTTTTTGGGTTTAGCGGGATATTACTGAGATTTGTGGAGGGCTTTTCCTCCATTTCAGCACCATTAACCAAGTTGACTCAGAATAAAGTTAAGTTTTAGTGGTCTGATTCTTGTATAAAAGAGTTTCTAAGAGTTGAAGACTTGACTCACCTCAGCCCCAGTTTTCACCTTACCTGAGGGTACCGACGGTTTTGTGGAGTATTGCGATGCTTCGAGAATTGTCTTTGGGTGTGTATTGATGCAGCATGGAAAGATCATTGCATATGCCTCTATATATATTTAGATTCATGAGAAGAATTACCTGACACATGAACTAGATTTGGCGCCGGTGGTGTTCGCATTGAAGATTTTGAGACACTACTTGTATGGGGTGCATGTGGATATGTTCACAGACCACAAGAGCCTTCAGAATATGTTCACTCAATAGGACCTAAATTTGTGACAAATGAGGTGGCTAGAGCATCTCAAAGACTATGAAATGAGTTTCCTTTATCATCCAGGCAAGGCCAATGTAGTGGCGGATGCCCTTAGCAGACTATCTATGGAGAGTGTGTCTCATATGGAGGATGGAAGAAGGAGTTAGCAAAGGATTTCCATAGGCTTGCTCGTTTAGGGGTTCACCTTGTTGACTTGGCAAACGGTGGTGTCATTGTTCAAAATGGTTCAAAATCTTCATTGGTGACCAAGGTCAAGGCTAGGCAAGATGAGGATCCTATCTTGGTAAAACTGAAGGAAGTGGTTCAAAATCAAAAGGTGGAGGTCTTCTCCCAAGGGGGAGATGGTGTGCTTTGTTATCAGGATCGCCTATGGTTCTAGGTCTTGATGACTTGAGGGATCGAATATTGCACGAGGCTCATGGTTCTCAAAATTCTATCCACCCAGGTGCCACCAAGGTATACCGAGACTTACAAGAATTCTATTAGTGGAATAGCATGAAGGACATAGTGGAGTTTGTGGGTAAATGTCCGAACTATCAACAAGTTAAAGTTGAGCATCAGAGACCTGTTGGTATGCTATAAGACACAGTATCCCTACTTGGAAGTGGGAGAAAATCAATATGAACTTCATCTAGGGTTGCCTCGTACACGTCGACAGTATGACTCTATTTGGGTGGTTGTAGATAGGTTGACCGAAGCAACATATTTTTTACCGGTGAAAACTGTCGATTCAACTGAGGACTATGCTAGATTATATATTCGAGAGTTAGTACTGTTGCATGGAGTTAGCACAGCTTTTCACCCGCAGATAGATGGTCAGGCCGAGTGGACCATTCAGACTCTTGAGGATATGTTGAGAGCGTGGGTGATTGACTTCAAGGGTAGTTGGGATGATCATTTACCTCTTATCGAGTTTGATAATTACAGCAGTTACCACTCCTGTATTCAGATGGCTCCATTTGAAGCTCTTTATGGGCGGAGATGTAGGTCAACAATTAGATGTTTCAAGGTAGGTGAGGCTATGTTAATAGGGCCAGATTTAGTTCATGAGACCATGGAGAAATTTTTGCTCATTAGGGAAAGGCTAAAAATAGCTCAAAGTCATCAAAAATCTTATGTGAATGTTATACGAAGAGAGCTTGAGTTCGAGGTTGATGATTGAGTATTTCTGAAGGTGTCTCCCTTGAAGGGAGTGATGAGGTTCAAGAAGAAAGAAAATCTTAGTCCCCGATATATTGGTCCTTATAGGATTATGAGGCGAGTTGGAAAAGTGGCATATGAGTTGGAGTTACCATTGGAGTTAGCTTTGGTATATCCAGTTTTCCATGTATCTCTATTGAAGAAGTGCATTGGTGACCCGACCTTGGTTGTTCCAGTGGAGATCATAGGTGTGAGATATCCTTAGATATGAGGAGGTCTTAGTTGAGATCCTTAATCGTCGGGTTTGAAAGTTGAGAAACAAAGAAGTAGCTTCAATGAAAGTCTTATGGAGGAATCTGTCACGCCCCGCCTTGGGAGGCATGACTGGCACCTGGTGCCCTACTAAGACTTGGACTGCTGGACTACTGAGCCTAAGCACTTCTGGTGTCAGGCTGGCTCTAACTCTGGATTCATGGAACCAACGGGCTATATAACGGTTGTAAATACAGCCTCCGGCCGACTAGGCCTATAGCCACCTGTAAGATAACAACAGCTAACCAGAACAACAGTAGTTTAAAGGAACCTATGCGGGCCAACAAGGCCACCATGCTGACTAGTTTCAATGAAATGCTGAATCCAATGCTAAACTACTATGTGACCGGCAAGGTCACCAACTATCAACTTAATAAGGCCTCACACGTCCATCATAAACAACTAAAACATACACACCGCCTCACACAACCGGTACAGCTAACCACAGGGAATATACAATCTGCAAGCCTCTAAGAATACTGATAATATGGTTGGGACAGGGCTCCGGCCTACCTATATTGTACAACAAAAGAAAAGGAATAACCCTCTAGTTGTCTAGCTCTGGATTACAGGATTTGATGACTCTGTGTGCTGGCTGAAATTACGAGGGATCGGCTCCTCGTCTATGAGCACCTGCAGGCAAGTAATGCAGCGCCCCCAAATGGGCGTCAGTACCACTGGTACCGAGTATGCAAAGCAAAACTGAACATAACTGAAGATAAACAGTAAATTGGTAGTTACTGAAATGACAGAGGATAGCTAAAAAGGAATAACCCTCTAGTTGTCTAGCTCTGGATTACAGGATTTGATGACTCGTGTGCTGGCTGAAATTACGAGGAATCGCCCTCGTTCGCAGCACCCGCAGGCAAGAATGCAGTGCCCTTAAATGGGCGTCAGTACCACTGGTACCGAGTATGCAAAGCAAAACTGAACATAACTGAAGATAAACAGTAAATTGGTAGTTACTGAAATGACAGAGGATAGCTAAAACCGCCTGGAGTAGCACTGCATCGAGCTTAACTTGCAGATTGTGAAAGAAGATAAGAATATACCTGTCGATGCGGCGAACTGCAATTTATCAACTTAATAAGTAACATATATATATATAGCATACAAGAATCTATACCAGCCCCCATAAGCCGGAAGGTGCCAATCAACACGCAATCTATATACTCCTACCCTAGTCAAAACCATCCAAAAATAAATCCACTCCACTCACCTAATAACTACGAGCATCCAGCTGGGCCTCTTGGTATGCAGCTTGGGCTCTCTAGGACCCTGACTATAACTGTATCTGAGTCTGGAGGACTCCTGTAACTGTAATTTGAGATCTGTATCCGTAACTGCGTAACTCGTGCCTCGCCAAGCTGACAGGGTATGTATGCTATAATGCTGATCAACCTGCTATGGGGAATGTTGCATCCTATCTTCGTCCTACGTGACGACATGCCACTCCTTGAGTGACATATCCTCACCCTCTGGCGGGCGAGTCGACAATGCGCCTATTAACCCCCCGGGGCGGCAAGGAAGCTCTAAGCTGCGCCCACATATCACAAACAAGTCTCAACAAGCAACAGCAATCACATATAACATGTATATTAAATCTGAAAATACTATCCATGTCCTGATATTCTATTCCTTGAACTTCCTTACTGAATTAAACTAAATCTAATATTGAGTTAAACTGAGTCTGGGATAAGATCTTGTTGTTCGATACCGTTTTTACTGACTTTTATTCTAGATATGACATAATAATACAACATACTTAATACTCGGCTTCTGGAACTTCCTTCTGGAATTTATTCTATTTTACTATACTAGAATTACTAACTTGCCGAAGAAACTGGCTTTACATACCCAGTTGTCGGCTTTCGACTAACCGACGTAGCTCGGCCAGTATCCATCTATTTCTTCCAACTGCATTCATATTCGCAAAGCAAGTAGAACTAAATCCATCAATATTCTGGAAGAAAATACCTACTTTGAATATATATACTGACCAAACTTTGACTTATCGAAAACAATCGAAAACTCGCTATTTCTCGGAAGTCCAAAAGAGAGAAATACTCACTTTAATGCTGGGAGTGTATTAACACTAGTTTGGAGTAATTCCACTTACTTTGACTCGGTGGGCTGTCACGCTTCGCCGGAAGATTCTTACAAAACTAACTCCGTAAGAATGCTCTCTGCAGCTTTATACTTCGGTACCCAAAGTAAATTTGAGTTTCTGGGACCGCGTTTGGACGGCGTAATCGGAAGGTATTTTATGAAAACCCTTCGTCTCCCCGTTTTTTGTTCTGCTTCTCTAGAAATGAAAAATGAAAAGTGACCAAAAACCGAAGTGGGGCTTATATACTGGACCTGAACCCCCACCCCTCTGTGGCACGCTGGCCATCGTGGAGGGGAAGCCTCCGTGACATGCTTCTGTCGCGGAGGGCTTTTCCCCACTTCCTATTTAAGTTGCATTTGTCGAATGCGATTTATAAGTCGCATTTTCCTTGCGATGCTCCAACTTGGCGCTTGTCCGTCTTCCCCAGGACTTTTCCTAGCATGTATGGAATTCTAAATCTCTTAACCAACATGTGAATAGGCCATCTAAATGTCAAGAATTTATGGGTGTAACATCATCAACTTATTGAGGGAGCTATATGGAAGTCAAGTAGATATGATGGCTAGATGTTCCATCTTTTCCTACTGGTCAATTTCAACATGAGGTGGCGGTTCCCTGCTAATACTCTTTCAATTCTCATTTCTAGTTTATGCCTCTCATTTCCTTTCATGTTTTATCGTGTATGTATGAATCATGAATTTAATTCAATCAGATCTTCAGTCTGGATAATCACCTGTCAGTTTTCAGCTTCAGATAATCAGTATTTGGAATTTCAATTCTTTCCCTAGCCTTTCAGTTTGTTTAATCCACATTTAAGGATGAATATTCCCAAGGGGTAGATATTGTAAAACTCAAAAAGTTTCTAAGACTAGACTCAAATTTGAAATGTGATCAGCAGGAAAATTCTTGAAATTATCATACGACTCAACCTACGAAGTTATAGGTTGGTAATACGGGTTATAGGAAGACTCGTGGTTTGGCTCAGAGAAGTTTTTTCCCAGACCATAAGTCTCCACTACGAGTCATAGTATGTAGGTACAACCGATTGTCAAGAGTCATAGTAAGTTCTTGGGGTTATCAAGTGATTGATTGTACCAGTGATGGTACGACTTGTAGGATGGAGTTACATCATGGTACGAGTTGTGGAAATCTTTAGAGAGATGGGTGAAATTTGAATGGTTGTTGTGGAGCTAACCACGAGTTATAGGAGGATTGTACGACTCATGATACGGATCGTAGAAGTTGACAATGCAGTTTTTTCAATGAATTCATTAAGGGTATTCTCATAAATTCTAAGCTCTTAACTTCCTAATGATGTTGTTTTAAGTTTTGAAAGGAGGGTTTTAAAGGTTTTTAACTTATCCTAATGCCTTAGACTCTCATGCATGCAAGTTTACAAGTTTCCCTTTGAAGATCAAGCTTGAAATTCCTCAATCGTTCCCAAAATATCTTAGGCTTTCAAAGTCAAGTTTATATTTAACTTACCTAGGTATGTAGTGCTATGAATGAGTTTTATTTCACTCTCATGCCCAAATTTATTCCTCGTTTATAAATTCAAGCCTTAATTCAAGTTTATAATCTTATGAGGTTTTAACCAATTTAATGAAATTTTCAATGACTTTATTTATGAGTCAATTCTCTTCATATTTCAAAGTATGTTTTAAGATTCATGGGCAGCTTTTGTACCTATTTTGATAATAAACTCATGATATCAATTTTTAGAAAATTATGCCCAATTTGTAAGTTTCATGAAAAGTCAAGTTTATGATTCATGATTTTAAGTATGATGAGAAATCTAACATGAATGAATGTTTACATTACCCATATATGAATCTTTGATTTTGTTCTATGAAGTATATTTCAAGTATGCGTGATTTTAAGATTTTTGGGCATGCCCACACAGGTTAAGTATGTTTTCAAGGATTTAACCAAGGCTAATAAGATCAACTTATCATATGATTTGGAGTCAAGGCTCCTACTGCAGCTTATGATATATTTTGGAGTCAAGACTCCCATTTTCAGATTTAGACTATGCATGTGATTATGATTTTAGGTTCGTTGAAAAATTATGGAAGCACTATGCATGTTTTTGGGAGAAAGGTCTAGCACCAAGCAGGATTGGGGTTCCAAGATTCCCTAATCTCAAAACTATGCATCAATGTAGGTATATTTATATTAGGGACCTCTCAAAGAGAGTTTTCCCCACTGCCAGAGGCCCCTTTATCTCGTATGTTATTCATTAGTTGCAGCAGAGGTTTTATCAAGGGGGCTAAACAATCCATAGAGATCCGCAGTATAAAAGTTTTGGATTGCCAAAGTGAAGTCCAAACATCAATCATCTATCATATGCAGATGATGCTATTTTATTCAGTTCCAGGGATAGGGGATCAGTCAAGATGATAGTAAAGGTATTGGTCGAATATGAGAAGATATCTGGTCAAACGATTAACAAAATAAGAGTTTTTTTCTACATTCATGAAAAGACTCCTAGATGGGTAGGATAGAATTTGAAAAGATGGACTGGAACAAAACAGGGCTCCTTCCCATTTATATCTCTAGGTTTCCCAATATTTTATGGGAGGAAAAATAAATCTCACTTTGAAAGATTGGTGAAGAAGGTCTCAAACAGGATAATGATGTGGCACAATAAGTTTCTGTCTTATGGAGATAGATTCATTCTGATATCACATGTTATAGTATATTCCTGTGTATTCTTTGTTAGCCATGGATCCTCCTAAAGGTATCATTAACCACATCTGTCAAATCCTTTCCAAATTCTTCTAGAGCAAATTTGGGAACATTAAAAGTAGACATTAGGTGGCTTGGGAAGAGATGTGATATCCAAGGACACAAGGGGGAGTAAGATTTAAATCCCTGCATGATGTGTCCAAAACTCTTTTTGTAAAATTATGGTGGAATTTCAGGGTCTCTGTAGGCTCTTGTGGGAGTGCCTACATGTGAAATAAGTACTACAAGAAATTGCATCTTGTTCTGATTCATGGTAGAGGGGCTTCTATGGTTTGGAGAAAATGTTAATGGTTAGAGAAGAAATTAGTAGGAATGGTGGCAATTAAAAGATGGCACTGTCAACTTTTGATTTGATAATTGACTCAACAACGGGCCTTGTACTATACTGAAGAATCCAAAATGAAGAGGAGGAAGTGGAAGTGCAGTTTCCATTAGTAATGGAAGTTGGAATAGGGAGAAGCTAAGAAGCAAATTGTCTGAGGAGATGATTGAAGGGCACATTGTGGAAAATATTTCCCCAAAATTAAGTGTTGAAAGAGATCAAGCCTAGTGGATGGGAACTACAAAATGGCTCCTTCACACCAGTCAGCCTATCAATTGGTGAGGAAAAGAAGGGAGGAGGTATAGTAGCTCACTAATATTTTGGTAAAGGAGTTACCTTTTAAAGTTAGTTTCTTCATGTGAAAGGTTTGGAAAAGGAGGTTAGCAACTCCATGATAATCTATGGAGGTTTAAGATGAATATTGTATCTAGCCACTATTGTGACATCTATCATTAGGCACAATGAACCACCCTTTTCTAATAGTTTATGTAGCTAACAGTTTATGGAAGCAGCTTGTTACTTGTGTAGGTATTATCATGGAAGGGGGAAAACTGCATTTGGTCCTTAATAGATGGTGGGAGTACCTGTACCCCAATAAAAATTGAAAGAAGTGATGGTTATCCCCGCAGTCATTATGTGGGAATTATGGAAAAGGAGAAATGCAAGAAGACATGACAAAGAAGTGAGTTTTTAGAGGATTTCTACACTTTGTCACCTATTTATAAACCAGTTTATAAAGTCTAGACAACTGTGGGATCAAGGTTCGAATAATGGGATGAGATAGTCGCATATCTGAAATCTTATAAGTCAAGGCTGTATTACAAGATAGTTAGATGGGGATTTTCCACCAGAGGATCAAATGTAATCAGAGGGAGCTGTAGGGGAAATCCAGTGAAAGTGTCTATGGTTTTTGTGTTAGGAATGAGAGAGGAGATCTTATATATGCTGAGGCTTGATGCATTAGTGTCACTACTAATATGCAAGCAGAGGTACAAGCAGTTTGCCAAGCTTTAAATAACTGTCAAGATTTAGAATGAACATCATATTGGAAACTGATTCACTCAGTCTCATGAAGTTCTTGAAAAAGGATTGGAGGAACTTTTGGTAGATAGTAGAAATAATGGGATGACATACATCACAAGATACAAAGAAACCGAATGGAGATCAGGCACATCTACGTGAGAAGCAAATAGTCTAGCAGATGAACTAGCTAATCATACACTTAATATGGGGGACGGGCGCAGATATAATGACTTCTATCAACTACTAGTTAAGTACAGAAAAATTCTAACACAAAGAAGGCAAACATTCCTTGCTATTGCGATTAAAACAAGGAGAATAAAAAGCATAGTAGGATAACAAGCACTTCAAGGTGATAAAGTATCACAGCAAAATTTCTAATTTTTACAAGAATATTATGATAATACTACCTAGCCTAAACTAAGGCAGCCATCAAAAAGGACTTCCAGCAAACCATTGTTCAAATAAATCAGGAACCTTAGCCGTACTCCAATGAAGAACACATGCAAAGGAGATCCGAGCGATGCGATTTTTCCCTAATCTGCTTCAATGTTGGGAGATCAATAGGAATCAGAACAAGCTTCCATCAATCAATCACTACCACCAGATCATCATCTGAAAGAGAAAGAGTCAAAGATTGAAGAGGTTTGATAAAAGCACTTTGTGACTTACCTTTGAAGCTTCATGCAGTGGATCAATGGTTTAGAGGTTGATTGGTGACCCACAAGAGAAGAAGAAGAAGCTGAGTGTTGAAGATCGGCGCCATCACAGTTTAGGAAACCCTAAGTCTGTGGGTCCTGTTCTGTTCTAAAACATCTGGTAGGATAGACCAGATCTTAGTAATATTGGCTTCAGTAGTGGGCTGAGTCAAAACGGCTGACTTATTTTTAATATTAATAAAGGGCTTGACCCACATATTTTGTTTAAAAAAATTATTACCTATAGACTTGCAGCGAGATTTTATTAAATCTATTCTAGTTTACATGAAAAAATGTGAAAATGTGTATTTATTTTGTACAATGATTGTTTGTATGTGATATGACTTGTATGAATTATTGATTTAATTTTTTCTTAAAAAAACTGTTTTCAAAAATTAAAAATATTAACATTTTTATATTTGTTATAGAATTTAATTCTTTAGATTATTGTTGTTTTTCAACATTTTATTTGTTATAGAATTTAATTCTTTAGATTATTATTGCATTTAACGTTTCTATATTTGTTTTGAATTTATATTTTAATTATATATTGAATTTATGTGATTTGAGATAATTAATTCTTAGATGATTAATTATGTAAGATTTACAAATATTAGAATTCAGATGATGATTGAGAACTTAGTGAACTTTCGATTTTGAACCTGATACAAATATAGCATAAGTTATTAATTTAAAGAATTATATATATGAATTTAGGCTACAATAATTATACATAGTTGTCTCACGATAGTTTATACTTTTCTTTAAAATCAATATGTCTACTGCTGCAAAGAACATCATCGCTGAGCTTAACAAGGGTGATAAGTTTAACGGTAATAATTATGAAATATGGAGCATGAAAATATAGTATGTCCTTAAGACAGATGCTCTTGATGTTCTTAATGTGTCTATGGCACTTTGAAAGTGGTAATACACCCTAACATGCAAGAGATCTTGAGATTTTATCAAGCTTGAAAAAAGAAAATTTCTTGCTTGCATAATATTGCTGAGTAGCATGGATAACGGTCATGAAAGAGTTCCAACAAGATGACAATACCAAGGACATGTGGTCCGCATTAAAAGAAAAGTTTGGTCATACTTCAGTTGCCAAGTTAAGGGCGCTTATTATTAAGTTTGATACTTATAAGAGACGTTCTGATCATACTATGCGTAAGCATCTACGCCATATGACGAATATGGTGAATGAACTGAAAGATGTCGGTTCATGTGTTGACCGAAGTGCAATAAATTCAAATGTGATTCGATTTATACACCAAAGCTGGAAATATGAAATGCACTTGACCCATAAATATTTGGAAATCGGTAAAGAGCGCCTCGAGATTGACAATGATGCTACAAACACGTATATAGCTAGTTTTGATCCAAAACGTGGACATGATAAAAAATTCAAGTATGGAAGATTTTCTCAGAAAAGGGGAAAGGAAAACCTCAAAGAAGCCTAAGATTAATCAACAAGGAGAGAAAGATGTTTCTGCTCTTAAGAAAAAGTGAATACGGCTAAGCTCAAGTGCTACAAATCGTGAGAAAGGAATACTTTGCTCGGGATTGTCCCGAGCCTAAAAAGGTACATGATCTTATTAATAATTACATAGTGACAAATATTTCTTCTTCTGCTTATTTAACTGAATCACTTCCTAAGTGAATTGTAGACCTCAGAGCCACCGAATATATAGCTTACGAAAAGATGCTTTCATAGATTTTACATGAATTCCACAATGAATCAAATGGATTTATGTAGGAAATAAATCAAAAAGAAGGTCAAAGGGTTTGGTACCTACTAACTTGAAATGTGCGGTATGAACACTGTTTCTACATGATGTTATTTGGCCCTGTCAATTCATCGAAATTTGATCTCCCTTAGAATGTTGATTAAGTTAGGATTTAATTTTTTATTTTATGAACATGATTTAGATATGTATTTTTACAAGACAAAATATGGCACAGGTTACATTTTTTATAGGTTTTTTGTATTGGATGTTGTTCAAAGTTCTGATAATAATAATATTTATTTTTTCTTATTTACGTCTACTTCTAATTATGGAAACAATGTAAATATATGGCATGCTAGGCTTGGTCATACTGGTCAGCAAAGAATAAATTTCTTAGCCAAAGAAGGTCTTCTTGGCTCTGTAGACAAAATAAATTTATCTATTTGCGAATATTGCCATGCTGAAAAAACTGCAAGAAAACCATTTGAAAAAGGTACGAGACCTGAAACTCCATTGTAGCTAATTCATTCTCGACATTTGTAGTCCAATGAATGTAAGGGCAAGACATGGTATTATTTATTCATCACATTTATTGATGACTTTAATTGATATGCTATTTCTATTTGATTTCATAAATCTGTGCTTTTAGTTGCTTCGTTAAGTCTATGAACTTGGTTGAAACTTAATCAGATAGAAAACTTAAAGTTTTAAAACCGATCGAGGATAGAATATTTGTCTGGTGAATTAAAATATTGTGTGATGAAAAGGGAATTCAAAGACAATTGACTATTCTCTACACTCCGGCAACAAAATGGTGTTGCGGAGCGAAGAAAATAAATTTTGTTAGCAATGATTAGGTAAATGATGGTACAAGCAAATTACCTATCACCTATTGGGGTGATGCTCTTGCTCATCGCTACATTTATACTTAATCGATTCCCTTCTAAATCAGTTACATCTACGTCATATAAGTTATGGACTAAAAGAAAGCTCGATTTGAGTATTTTGACGCCTTGGGTTTGTGTCGCTTTTATTCATAACTCTTGTCCTACATGGAAAATTAGATCCAAGTGGGAAGGAAATGTATCTTTATACGATAGTCTGAACAATCTAAGGGTTATGTATTCATAGGTGAACAAGACAGTGGCACAGTAACTGAAGTTGAATCACGATGTTTGATGAGTTGGTAACTTACCAACTTATTAGGCTCTACACGATAGAGTTAGCTTGGTTTTCAAGTCATTTAGATGAATTTTATTCCCTTTTTCCTTTTTTATGTGTAGGTATCTGACTTAAGGAGAAAGAGCAACAAGTGGAGTAAAAAGGAAGAAATTAGGTGAAAATCGGCACTCTACTAGAGGACACTGGCGAAACGCCGGTCAAACATAGATAATCACTTATTTGTGAGAAAATGCAACCGCCTCCGCAGACATCAACCGCGACTCACCTATTAAATCGCCTACAGGTGTTGGATCGTGCTAGACTGAGGAGTAAAGTAATCGGCAGATCACGGATGGAGGTCGCCAAATTGCGGAAGGTGTCACCGTATAGTCCTGGAACATCACTGGAAGTGCAGAAAATGAATGGCACTTTGCGAAATGCAACCGCGAACCACCGGTTCCCCACAAGTGACAAAACGTCTGAACAAGGGCACGCGTCTAGCACCGAAAAGAGGAGATTGGTTGCCTATTTTGTATATAGTCTAGAAGAAAGTGCTATGTACATAATTTTTAGCATTTGGAATGTTCCTTTAGCTTTGGAGAGCGAAGAACTCCATTGGAAGAGATTATTGAATATTGTTTTTCCTATTTTCATCTTCTTCCTTAGAAAGGTATAACTATTGTTGCGTATACATTTTGAGTTTGATTTCTTCTTGCTCTTAGTAATGAAATCATTGAGTTTTATTGATGAATACATATTTAGTTTCTTAATCATGAGTAGCTAAATCATCAACTAGAGGTGTATGATGATGGGTGCTTAATTAGATTGGTATTGCTAGATTTATCTCAATATTGCTTAATTAGTGTAAAACTGTTGAGTTCTCTTCAATTTATAATTGATGATCAATAGTTGCAAATGGGTCTATTTTTCTTACTTCTGATTTCATTTAAAGAGAAGAATTCAAGTATTGGGGAGAGAATTTAATAGTGAAAATGGGATGTGATTGTATAGAGTTAGGGCTAGAAATAGCCAAACCCATATTCATAATCCTAACTAGTAGTTGATGAATATCCTTATTTGCTTAGCACACCATCTACACCACAATTTAGTCTTCACCATTGTTTGTTAATTTTGGTTATTTTTCTATTTTTGCCGGCTGGCGAAATCCATAATATTGTTAACTTCATTTTTATCCCAAAAATTTACTATTTTATTTATCTTGATTGGTGCGAGTTAATTCAAATTTTCTAAAATAATGCTTACGAAAATCATTCACTAGTCTCTATGGAATTCAACTCTGACATTCGTCGATAATATTTGTTTTAAGTAACGACCATGTACGCTTTCTTGTTAAGAGGAGTGTAGTTTGGACGTTATCAAAAATGGCACCGTATCCGGGGACTAGCTCTTGATATCCTTGTGTTGTTTGTTAATTTGAGTTACTCTTGCATCTTACTTGTTGACATTGGATCTTGTTGTTGATTATTAGGGAATTCAAATGAGCCAACATTCGCAAGCAGGGGACAATTCCGGTTGAAGGTCAAGAAGGGAGCATGAAGAGGATAACCTGGTTATGCCTGAAGTTGCAGGAGCCATTTGCCTACCAGCCACGGTGGTAGGGAATGCGTTGTTTCATGTTACGAGTTTAATGTTACACTTGTTACGTATAAAAGGGCTCTTCGGGGTAAAAACCGAGTGAGGATGCAAACTGCCACTTGAGAAATTTCTTGGAGATTTGCAAACCTTTAACATAACAAATATAAGTAAAGAGTCTATCAGGTTAAGGCTCTTTCCATTCTCCTTAATGGGAGAGGAAAACTATGTGGTTGGAGGAGCTCCCTCCAAGTTGTATCACCTTGTGGAAAGAACTGGTTAAAGCTTTTTTGGATCGTTTCTTCCCTCCCACAAAAATGTTGCAGCTGAGGGATAATATTACAAACTTAGAAAGAGCCCAGGGAGCCTTTGCATGAAGCATGACTAAGATTCAACAAGAAAGTGTCCTTTTGCCCTAACCATGGTCTCCTTGATGGGTTCTCCTTCAAAGATTTTAATGTTCTAGACTTCATCAATAAATTTGTTACCAATAATTTAGCCAAAGGATCAATTATGAATCAGACATATGGGTTAGCTTGATCAATTATGAATCAGACATATGGGTTAGCTAAGTCCCTCTTGGATAGAATGATAGATGAATCGAGCAGGAATACGAGGAGACTAATGTATCATCACATAATGCTAGTTCTAGCGCCTTAGCAGCTAAAATGAGAAAAAGAGATGAACAGCAAGATGAAAATCTTGCTAAAATGATGACTCAGCTAGTGTTAATTACCAAACATGTGATGGGGGTCGGGCCTAAAGTTGTGAATGTTGTAGAAATGTAAGGTCCAATGCATTTTGGAAGGAAAACTGTTCCCACCAAGATACGAGGAGTGCCAATACATGCAATCAGATGGGAGGTTCTCGACCCAGGTATCAAGGGGCTAATCAAGGCCTTGGCACCCACGGGAAGAGAAACCAAGGTTGGAGAAATCGTGACGCCAGGATGGTCTAATAGAAATGAGAGATGGAGCAATAGAGAGCAAAATTGTGAGAGAGACCGATATTATTGAAGTTTGATGAGAATCCCAAGCTCAACTAGGGTGTGAGCGATGAAGGGAGTTCAAAAAATTGAAAAGATGTTAGCAAGGGTTCTCAAGAAAGTAGAATCAACCGACAACGGGGTCAAGAAATTGAAAGGGGAGGTGTCTAACTTCTCTCAAATCGTGAGTTCACACTCAACTTCCATCAAGAATCTGAAATCTCAAATGAACCACTTATCCTCTCAAATGAACCCTTAAATGAAAGGAACACTTTCGAGTCATACAATGTCAAACCCTAAGAAAGAGGTCAATGCATGGGGTCACGAGGAGTGATAAAATTCTTGGAGATGCAGGTATTAAGCCCAAGGAAATTGTTTCTCCTAAGACAAATGATGAAAAGAACTGAGGCGGTGCAAAAAGCACCAAATGGTTGTGATAATGTTGAGGACGAAGGTGAAGGAGATGTTGATGAAGTTCTCTCAAATGCTGATGAAGAAAAGGCAGGCATGAAGGCCTCAAGTAAGAAAGAACAAAAACCAAGAGTTCCACCTCCTTATCCACAATGGCTAGCCAAGAAAAAGAAGGATGATCGCTTAATAAGTTTATCGATGTTCAGCAAATTGTCCATAAATATACCATTGGTGGATGCTTTACTTCAAATGCCCGAATATGCAAAGTCCGTGAAATAGTTGTTGAATAAGAAAAGGTTGTAGACGTGGGCACCAGAGAGACAATAAATCATTGTAGTGCAATGATGATGAGCAACCTTGCTCCAAAACGGAGGATCCGGAGCTTTCATAATCCCTGCACTATTGGGTTGTGTGTGTTCAAGAAAGCCCTCTCAGATCTTGGGGCAAGTATAAATCTGATGCCTCTCATAATCTTCAAGAACTTGGTACTTGGGAACACCAAACCTATATCAATGAGATTGTTAATGGTTGATCACTCTTATCAAGAAACCTGTGGGTATTTATAGGATGTGTATTGATGAGGGTAGATAAGTTTATTCTACCAGCTAATTTTCTGTTTCTTGATTGTGATATGGATGTAGAATTTTGCACTATTTTGGGGAGAGCATTGCTCACTCATGGGTAGATCTTTGCAGATGTGGAGGTGAGCTCAAGTTTCAAGTTGGAGGTGAAGAGGTTACCTTCAAGGTATGCCAATCCCCTGAACCTCTCGACGAATGTAAAGTGATTGAGTGTTGCATGAGGAGAATAAGTATGGAGGGAGTTGATATGAAGGAGGCTGAGTCAGGAGATGATCTCGGAGAATGAATTTTAAATGAGAGATACATCGTGCCACAACGTTAACTAAGGTGCTTCTTGGAAGGCAACCCAAGTTTCTTCTTTTGAATGTTTTTAATGTCATTGTTGTTTTTGATTTTGTAGGACTAAATAGGTGAAAAGAAAGGAGAAGAAGCACAAAACAAGGAAGGCACCGCGCTAAGACCGACGAATTGCCGATCCAACTACGCGAACCGCCACACCTTTGATCATGAAAGCAAAACCCGGGGAAGAACATAGTCAAACCGTAGAAGTCACTAGCGGAACGCCAAAACAAAGTCATGAACCACCGCTTGAACGCTGGTGCAAGTCAGAATAACTGAGTAGTGGGTGCACAAATGGCGATCCACCGGCAAAACGCAGAACCCAATCTGCGAACCCCGGTCAATTATCGATTACAACATAGTGAACTAGGCATATATTCATGCATGTGATTGTGAGGCGGTGAACCATCTGCTCCAATCGGGCGATCGCTGGTGTAATGCCGGTCAAGGTACGTGCTTGTTTTAAAATCTTGACCAAATCATGGACCTACCCAACCCAAAACCTTTTTGCAGTCACCCTAAACTGCTAAAATTCTCTTTTTATTCTCCTAGACTAACCTTTTAGCACTTTCCCAAACTCCTTTTTATTTTCCCAACATCCCACCTTTCCATATTTCAAAAACTGCCTCTCCCATTTATACATTTAAAGCACCACTACTCATCCACCTCCTCCTCAACCAACACCACCATACCTTCTCACCTAAAATCCCCAACCCATCTATCTACCTCTCACTATACTCCCCACTCTACTAGCAAAGCTTCGATATTTCACCATTGTTGAGCACTCTCAGCTTCTACATCTATTCTTTGCACTCATTCTCATTGTAATGTACCTAACTTCCTAATTTTCTCATCAATGGTACTCTTGTTGCATATGGAAGTTGTTATGACATATATCTCTTTTTTTTACTGCCCTTTTCCACAACATTTTCATTATTGAGACCATACTTGTTGAGTGAAGTTAGTTGATACAATGTGAAATTAGTGGAGTGATAGAGAGTTTTTGATGCTTAAATGGGTGTGGGGAAATGGTTCTTGTGTAGTGGAGGTGAAGTCTGAGTAACCCCCAAGGGATTAAAAATACCCAATTTGCCCTATGATAGATCTATGACATCATTCTTAAGGGTAAATCGTTATTTTATCCCTTTTCATGTGTGTAGGTAATGCTTTGATATGCTATGAGTGAGTTTTTGAGAGTTTTGATATTGGATTGCATTGTGAAGCATTGGGGATGACGACCATCGGGGATTCACTAGTCAGGTCCGTCAAACACCGATGCAACACTAGTTTGGGATAATATTGGCTTCAGACAATTTTCTTGACCCTACGTCACATCAACACTTTGGGGATCGAGACCTGCGATTCGCTGATCTGTCGCTGGTAGAAAAACTTTCCACCCCGTTCTCTGCCTATCATCGGCGATTCTTCAGCAATCTGCGGATAACCTCCTGCTCATCTAAGATTTCGCCGGTGCTGCCAGTTTATTATTGCTAATTTATCCTCTTGTTTGTCATTTAAATTTTAGATTAGTTGTTAGTTGTTTCATTTTATCATTGGAAAAATATTTTTTTAAAAATTCATTGTGATGCCACTAACATTGTGTTTGCAGAAAATGACTTAATTCAGAATCCCAAAGAAGGGCAGCCCCACCCTCCTAACTACCTAAGGGTAAAGCAGTTGGCAAAGTCATTCGCAACACCCACCAACTCGGGAGGCCATCATGTTTTGTGTGACCGACATGAAGGGACACTATGCCATCTCTGCAAAGCCAACCAATCACCGTCGAAAATAGATTTGATTTGGTGGGGCTACGCGATGATATTCCCAACATCACATACAGTTCATTGACAGACAATGGCATGCTTTCGCCAACTTCCAAGATTACTATCCAAGCTTGGTGCCGGAGTTCTACACTTCCTACCAAGCTAGGTAGGAAAGTATGAACCAGCGTAGGCAAGGCTCGATGAATTTTCCTACCTACCTTCAATTATGGTGAGGTGAAGGTCGACATTACTCCAGCAGCCATCAATTATTTTTTCTGTTCTAGAAGGACAAGATTGACTCTGGCTCAAAGTACATGGCCAAGATTGCTAATAAAGAGAACCACCTCAGTGGATAGCTCCTATCATTGTTGTAGACACACCCTTCTGGGCTACTATGGGCGAAGAAATTTCTCGCCATGATCTAAAATTTGAAACCAAGTTGTGGCTATACTTTCATCTGTGGCCCCATCATACCTTCCAAGAATGAACAATGAGTTAGCTTGAAAGTAGTTATCCCTATTTCTTGCATCATAACAGGGGGTCTCCATAAACTTTAAGGAGATTGTGGTGTCACGCCCCCACCTTGGGAGGAATAACTAGCACCTGGTGCCCTATTAGGACCTGAACTACTGAGCTGACTGAGGCTAAACACCTCTGGTGCAGGCTGACCCTAATTCTAGAATCAAGAAAACAACGGGCTATATAGCGGCTATAAATACAACCCCGGCCGACAAGGCCTATAGCCACCGTGAAATAAACAAACTAACTAGAGACGAACAATCATAGGGTTCCTATATGGGCCGACAAGGCCACCATGATATCTAGTTATAACTGGAAAGTAAGATCAGATGCTAAACTGAACTATGGCCGACAAGGCCGACAATCAATAGCTAAACAAAGGCCCTACACAAACTAACACACATAATTCTCAAAACACATATGGGCCCCACCCACAAGGAAGTAACACAATCAAGTAAGCCTCTAAGAGTAATAATATGGTCAGGACAAATGGCCCTGACCTACCCATACTGTACAAACAAAAGAAGTAACCTCTATCATACAAGCTCCAGAAGAAGGGAGCCGATGCCTGCATGTACTGACCGGAACTACGAGGACCTACTCCTCATCTATCTCGCACTCGGCAGTAGCAATGCAGCACCCTGCAGAGGGCGTCGCATCACAGTGTACCTAATATGTACAAAGCAGTAACTTTAAATGAATGAAAGTAAGAAATAGAACTGACAATGACTAAAGTAAAGAAAACAGACTGAAGATGACTGAAGTAGTGAAATCAGGGCTAAACATAACTATAATAAGGAGGGTAGGGTCATACCGACAAGCGAGGCTAGCCTTACTATTTAACCACGCAACATAAAGCTAAAGCATAAACCTTACCTGGCTCCCATAAGCCGGAAGGTACAATCAGCACAGAATAACCCACCTGGGTCCCCATTAACCCTAGTGAGTACACCTCAATCTATATACCCTTATCCAGGTCATACCGAGTCAACTACCGCCTATAGCGTCCCGCCGGTCCCTTGTCTACAATTGGGGCCTCGTGCCGCCTCTGACTTTAGTTGTGTCTGAGTCCGGAGGACTCCTGATATCTACACCCTGGGCGTAAACGCTCGGCGGGGGTGCGTATAAGGACAACCACGGCATAAGGAGACCTTTAGATTCCCATCTTCGTCCCTTAGGGACAGCATGCCGCTCCATAGAGCGACATCCTCTGCCCTGGCGGGCGGTGACACAGCCATAACCCCTGGGTGGTCACTGAAGCTATACAAGTGTAATCTAGCCCAAAACAATACAAATTACAAGCTTCAACTGACAACAACAACTAGATATGATAACATACCCTAACATGCTTTAATGATTCACTTGACTACTATGCCGAAGAAACTAACTTGCTGAAAGAAAATACCTTAACATACCTCGTTCGCTGTTTATCGATTAACTGGCGAGTTTCGGGTCGTGTTCAACTACCTACTAACTGTAATCATATTAATGGAAGAGTAGGGCTACTTTATTACTATATTCGAAGAAATGATAACTTATATATATATACGCATCGTACATTATCAAAAATGATCAAAAACTCATAATTTCTCGAATCTAAAGGGAGAAATACTTACTTTAGGCACGTGATCGTATTGACACTAATTTGAAATAATTCCACCAACTTAGGCTCGGCAGATGACGATACACCGGACGTATTTTACAAAAATAACTTCATAGAGAGGCTCCTTATGTGCCTTATACTTCACTACCCTGAGTTAATTTAGATTTGGACGCATTTAGCGGCGTAATCGGATGATTTCCAAATGTTTTCTCGGTTTCTCTCTGTTTTGGGGCCTTAAATATATGAATAATGATCTAACTTAAGTGTGAGGCCTTTTATATACTTGAGGCGGTGCACAAGGCAACGTGCACACCGCGCCGCACCACCCTACGGGCGTGCTACCGCCAGGAAACGCAGATGGGGATGCCTCGCCACTTTGCTCCTCTAGGCAACTTGGTTTTGGCCTCCTCCCCGTGAAATCCCGACTTGCACTCATTCGGCCTTTCCCCTGGGCCCCTTTCCTCGTACGTATGGCACTCTCTAAAACTCTCAACCAACATACAATGTGCCGACTAAATGTTAGAACTACGTGGGTGCAACATCCTTCCCTTAAGAAACATTTGTCCTCGAATATTAACTTCGCTTGCAAGAACCTTAACCTTGCAATTACTTATTCTAGAAAATTTTGGCAGAGTCTCCCTTGTAGTATGGACTATACAAAAACCCCAAACATAGAAAGTCCAATACAGGTACTCCACACAATACTAGCGGCATTCATTTCACAATATACTGAAGCCAACTACTCCACATATACGTGTATATCACGCAATTATGGAACAACAACAACAATATACCTCTAGTTGCACAATTTGACTAAGTCTGAAATAATTGAGGATATATGGTTTTCATATCTTCTTCTGCCTCCCAGGTCATCTCCTTTGGGTTCTTATTCTGCCATAACACTTTAACGGAGGAAACATCTTTAGTTTTAGTCTGCGGATCTGCTGATCTAGTGGTTGGCTAATGGAGTTTCTTTCATAAGCTAACCTCAAAGATTTGGACGTCTTTGACTCGGGACAATTCGGGAGGGAAACTTTATGCACTTCCTCAGCATTGATACATGAAAACTGGGTGAATGGATTCAATCTGGAGGTAAATCCAATCTATAAGCCACCTGGCCTATCCTTCGTAATCTGAGCAAGGTCCAATAAACCTCGGCTGCTTGACTTTCTTACCAAATCTTGTCACACCCTTCATCGGTGAAACCTTCAGGAATACCCAGTCACCCACATTAAACTCTAGGTTTCTTACGTACATCAGCATAAGATTTCATGCCTCAGCTGCCAAAGAGACGCTCCCCGATAAGCTTTACTTTCTTCTGACCGATGAATACATTCGGCCCACCAATGTTGATTTTCCACTCAAACCAACCAGCTGGAGACCTGCACTTCCGCCCATATAACACTTCATAAGGCACCATCTGAATTGTTGAATGATAACTGTTATTATAGGAAAATTCAATAAAAGCAGATGTTCATTCCAACTGCCTCCTAAATTCAGCGTACACGCCCGTAACATATCCTCGAGCCCTGATTGTAATGTTTTGCCTGCCCGTCTGTCAGAGGATGGAAGGTTGTGCTCAGGTTAACCTGCACCCCCATTCCCTCTGAAAAGACTGCCAAAAT
Source organism: Datura stramonium (assembly GCA_018107945.1). Taxonomy (NCBI): domain Eukaryota; kingdom Viridiplantae; phylum Streptophyta; class Magnoliopsida; order Solanales; family Solanaceae; genus Datura; species Datura stramonium. Next base: position 1,002 of record JACEIK010013038.1, on the reverse strand, counting down.
TTAGCTGTAAACTGTGCCCTCGGTCAGAGTGTGTACTGACAATGGAACACCATGCAATCGGACTATTTCTCTAATAATATACAGCCCAATACACTAGACTGAAGTAGTAGACCTACTGGTAGAAAGTGAGCTGATTTTGTCAACCTGTCAACAATTACCCAAATAGAATCATATTTACGCCTGGTACGAGGTAACCCTACTACGAAATCCATATTAACTGCCTCCCATTTCCATAAAGGAACGACTATATCCTATGCCAGTCCGCCTGGTTTCTGATGTTCATCTTTCACCTGTTGGCAATTGGGACATTGAGCTACCAATTCTGCTATCCCCTTTTTCATTCCCGACTACCAGTAAATCTCTTTTACGTCATGGTACATTTTTGTCGAACCTGTATGGATAGAGTAACGGGCATAGTGTACCTCACCCATAATTTGCTGGCAAAGCCCTGCCACGTCTGGAACGCAGAGGCAATCCCTATATATCAAAAGTCCATCCTTGGTTACCTGGAAATCTGTCACTTCCCCTCACTGGACCCTATTTCTGAGCTAAACCAGGATAGGATCTTCATACTTCGGTTCTTTAATTTCCACAACCAATGAAGACATTATGGTATTCTGGATTACCGCTCCATTGTCTCCTGATTCTACTATACGAACGACTAAACTGGCTAGTTGATGCAATTCTCGGGCCAATTCTTGCTGCTCGGGCTGTAAATATGCCAGGCTTCCCATGGATTTGCGACTAAGGGCATCTGCTAAAACATTTTCCCTTCCTGGGTGATATAAAATATTCACATGATAATCCTTTAACAGCTCCAACCAACGACGCTGCCATAGATTCAACTCTTTCTGGGTGAAAATATACTGCAGGCTTTTGTGATCAGTGAAAATATTTACATAGACGCCATACAGGTAGTGTCTCCATATTTTCAAGGCATGAATCACCGCGGCTAACTCCAGGTCATGGGTAGGGTAGTTCTTCTCATGCTTCCTCAGTTGC
>JACEIK010013036.1:0-28717 GCA_018107945.1 Datura stramonium | reverse complement strand
AACCCATTGCAAATCGTAGTATCGCATGATTATCTGGTTTTAACTCTATGTTGCTCCTAGAGAAATTTCAGAATATTTCGTTGACCAAAACTAGATTTAATTATTATCCCTCGAAAACTTCTATAACCAACATTATAGGTATTTAAGATCACACTTGTAATGGATAGTTAGAGGAATGGGTCTAGTCCCTGTGGGTTCGACAATCCGGTTCTTAAAAAGAGCCTCTATATTACTTGCACGACCCGTACACTTGCGGACGCGCTCGATGCGGGCGACGTCACTTAGTCGTCAAGGAGTGCAGGACTGTTATGCTTACTAAGGATATCGATCTCTCTAGTCTCATAGTTCATTCCCAACAGATTGAGGCAAACAAACTAAAAGACTTAAAGAAGGAGAACAAGTGGGCAAGGAGTCGCCAGTCAGATTATGGACACCCGAGATCTGGTGGTAGTAGCCGCCCACAGTAGCAGTAGCAGAAGGCTCCAACACCCACTTCATCTAATGCCCATAGTTTTCGATCCCACAAGGATCGGAGGGGTGGAGCATCTGGCTCACAGTCCCAGAGTCATAGCGCCAACAACCGCTACAGCCACCCAGCTTGCCCTAAGTATGGCAAGAACCATCCAGGAGAACTCCTTCATGGCCGAGAGGGTTTTTTTGGGTATGGATAGCTTGGTCATGTCTCAAAGAATGCCCGTCAGTAGGAAGAAAGAGATCACAATCCACTGCTTCAGCATCTCCAGCAAGCCGACCAGCTCAACAGGACAACACTTCAGGTACGAATGGCGACCAGCGCCAAAACTATTTTTATGCTTTGTCCTCTCATCAAGATCAGGAGAGCTCACCTGACATGGTCACGGGTATGTTACGCCTTTTTCTTCTAGACATGTATGCCCTACTAGATCAAAGAGCCATAATTTCGTTCATGACTCCATATGTAGCTGTCCAGTTTGATATCAGTCCAGAAGTCCTCTCAAAACCATTCTCAGTCTCCACCCCAGTTGGTGAGTCAGTCCGGGTGTATAGAAACTGACCAGTCTCAATCTTGAATAAATTCATTCCAGTTGATCTTGTAGAGTTAGACATGGTTGACTTTGACCTTTTTCTTGGCATGGATTGGTTACACTCCAGTTATGCCTCAGTCAACTGCAAAACTAGAGTCGTCAGGTTTCACTTCCCTAATGAGCCAGCTTTAGAGTGGACAGGCAGTAGTTCAGCGCCTAAGGGTCGGTTTATTTCCTAACTTAAGGCCAAAAAGCTTATTTCCAAAACTTGTATTTATCATCTAGTTGGGGTCAAAGATTCTAGCTCTAAGACCCCAACTATCCAGTCAGTTGCAGTTGTCAATGAGTTCCATGAAGTGTCCCTCAAAGGTCTTCCCGGAGTTCCTCCTGAGCGAGAAATAGACCTTTGGCATAAACCTTCTTCCAAACACTCAGCCCATCTTCATCCCTCCTTATAGAATGCCTCCAACTGAGCTTAACAAGTTGAAGGAGCAGCTAAAGGACCTTCTTGATAAAGGTTTTATCAGACCTAGCATCTCTCCCTGGGGTGCTCCAATACTATTCGTGCGAAAGAAAGACGATACCCTCAGAATGTGCATCAATTACCGTCAGTGAACAAGGTCATAGTCAAGAACAGGTATCCCCTACCCAAGATTGATGACTTGTTCCATCAGCTTCAGGGAGCCAATTGTTTCTCCAAGATAAATCTCAGGTCGGGGTATCATCAACTAAGAGTCAGAGAGTCTGACATACCAAAAATAGCTTTTAGAACTCGGTATGGTCATTACGAATTCGTGGTTATGTCCTTCGAACTGACTAATGCCCCTACAGCTTTCATGGACCTGATGAATAGAGTCTTCAAGCAGTATCTAGACATGTTCATTATTATGTTCATTGATGACATTCTAGTGTACTCCATAAATGAGGAAGAACATGCTAATCACCTGAGGATAGTGCTTCAGATGCTTAGAGACCACCAGTTGTTCACTAAGTTCAACAAATGTGAATTCTGGTTGAAGTCTGTGATTTTCCTTGGTCACATGGTCTCAGGTGAGGGTATTCAGGTGGATCCTCAAAAGATAGCAGCAGTGAAAGACTGGCTCAAACCTACCTCCCCAACAAAAATCAGAAGCTTCTTGGGTCTAGCCGGTTATTACTGACATTTTGTGGAAGGTTTTTCCTCTATTGCATCTCCTCTAACTAGGTTAACTCAGAAAAAGGTGAAATTCCAGTGGTCAGATGCATTTGAGAAGAGTTTCCAGGAGTTAAAGACTCGACTCGCTACCACTCCAGTGTTGACCTTACCAGAAGGAACTGATGGGTTCGTGGTGTATAGTGACTCTTCCAAAGTTGGACTTGGTTGTGTTCTGATGCAGTGGGGTAAGGTGATAGCTTATGCATCTAGACAGCTCAAGGTTCATGAGAATAACTATCCGACTCATGACCTGGAGTTGGCAGCAGTGGTGTTTGCTTTGAAAATATGGAGGCACTACCTTTACAGGGCTCATGTAGGTGTATTCACCGATCAAAAGAGCCTTCAGTATGTGTTTAGTCAGAAAGATATAAATCTTCGTCAGAGAAGATGGTTGGAGCTATTGAATGACTATGACATGAGAGTACTATATCACTCGGGCAAAGCCAATGTGGTGGTTGATGCCCTAAGCAGGATGTCTATGGGAGCGTGGCTCATGTTGAAGAGGGAAAAAAGGAACTGGAAAAGGATATTGACATGTTAGCTCGATTGGGAGTGCAGTTAGTCAATATAGTTGAGGGAGGAGTGGTGATACAGAGTGGGTCAGGTTCCTTGTTGGTAGTTAAAGTTAAGTCAAGGCAGGATGAAGATCCTATATTACTTAAGCTGAAGGAGGAAGTTCTCAGAAAAGAAGTGGAGGCTTTCTCCCAAGGGGGAGATGGTGTACTCTGTTACCAGGGTAGGTTGTGTGTACCGGATGTAGGTGATTTGAGACAGCAGATACTGGCTGAAGAACACAGTTCAAGATATTCCATCCACCCAGGTGCTACAAAAATGTACCTTGATTTACGGGATATTTACTAGTAGAACGGAATGAAGAGAGACATCACAGAATTTGTAGCTAAGTTCCCGAACTGCCAGCAAGTTAAGGTGGAACATCAGAGACCGGGAGGTATGACTCAGGATATCAGCATACCCACATGGAAGTGGGAAGAAGTAAATATGGATTTTATTACTTATCTACCTTGGACTCTTCGGCAGCATGACTCAATCTGGGTGATAGTAGAACGGATGACTAAGTCGGCACATTTCCTCCCAGTTAAAACTTTAGACTCAGCTGAGGATTATTCTAGGCTTTATATTCGGATGTTGGTTAGATTACATGGGGTGCCCTTATCCATAATCTCAGATAGAGGTACCCAGTTCACCTCGCATTTCTGGAATTCATTTCAGAACGGACTTGGTACCTGGGTCAAGCTCGACACAGCTTTTTACCCGCAGACAGATGGACAGGCTGAACGGACTATACAGACTATAGAAGATATGCTGAGAGCATGTGTGATTGATTTCAAGGGCAGTTGGGATGATCACCTACCTCTCATTGAGTTTGGATACAATAATAGCTACCACTCTAATATCCAGATGGCCTAGTTTGAGGCATTGTATGGTAGGAGGTGTAGATCTTCTATTGGGTGGTTTGAGGTTGGTGAAGCTACTCTAATCAGGCCAGATTCATTTCATGAGGCTATGAAGAAGGTACAACTTATCAAAGAGAGGTTGAAAATAGCACAAAGTCGTTAGAAATCTTATGTTGATGTGAGGAGAAGAAAATTAGAGTTTGTAGTGGATGACTAGGTTTATCTAAAAATTTCACCCATGAATGGGATAATGAGATTTGGGAAGAAAGAAAAACTCAGTCCAAGATATGTGGACCCTACAAAATTCTGAGTCGAATTGGAATTGTAGCCTATGAGCTGGAATTACCTTCAAAGTGATCATCTGTGCACCCAGTGTTTCATGTGTCACTATTGAAGAAGTGCATAGTTGATCCAACTTCAGTGGTGCCACTAGACAGTGTGGGAGTGAAAGATAGTCTCTCTTACAAAGAGGTCCCAGTTCAGATCCTTGACCGTCAGGTTCATAAGCTAAGAAACAAAGGAGTAGCTTTAGTCAATGTTTTTTGGAGGAATCAGCATGTTGAGGGAGCTTCATGGGAAGCCGAAGCAGATATGATGGATAGATACTCACATTTGTTCCCTTTTGGCTCAGTTTCAACCTAAGGTATCAATTTTCTCCCTAAAACTCTATTCAGTTTCAAGTTTAGTTCATGTGCCCCAGCTTCTTTCATATCAAAGTACGTAAGTATGACTCATAAATTCAATTCCATCATGTAGTTCAGTTCGGAGGCAGTCATTTTGTTAGTTTTCAGCTTATATGTTCAGTATTTAAATACGGTGAATGCATTTCTCTACTTTTCTGTGTGTTTTCCAACATTCGAGGACGAATGTTCCCAAAGGGGAGATATTGTAATGCTCCAAAAATCCTAAGACCAGACTCGGGAGTTAAAATGGAAAAAACAAGTCTCCATGTACCAGGTCACAGGACAACTCGTCCAATGACCCGTTAGGACGACCACGAGTCATTAAGTGACTCGTGGCAAGGAGTTGACTTAAGTTGAAAATTTCAAGTTCTGAGTAACCACGGGCCTGACCACGAGTCGTGGTCATCCACACGACTCGTTAGGTCACCCATGGTTAAGGATGGGTGAAATAAGAAGATAAGTTGGACAGTGCACTTAATGGGTCCTCACCATGACTCGTCTAGGATACCACGAGCCGTGGTGTCACCGTGGTAACCCCCAGGTGGTTTTCGGCATTGAGGATGACAAGAACTGAACACGAGTTGTGGTCACCGATAATGGGTCGTTGAGTAGCTTGTGGTGACCCATGATGAGGAATTTCCAGTGTAGGCAATGGGACAGACCACGAGTTGTGGACAGTAACCACGAATCGTATAATCCCTCATTAGGACTGGCAGGGTGATTTTTCTGCAAGATTTGTAGGGGCTTTTCTGTAATTTTATAAACTTCTAGAATCTAAACTACATCATTTTGGAAACGTCCAGGAGAGAGTTAAAATGGTGATCGACGTATTCCTCTCACTCCTTCTCTCAACACTTAGACTCAGTATGCAGAAACTCTCAGGGCTAGAACTAGGTTAGTCAACTTCTTCCTAGATTCTCAAGGGATCTTCTCATAATTTCTTCACTAGGTATATGGGAATTCAACAAGAGAATATTTCTTCCCTTGTGACCCCAAAATCTTTTCTATTGTCTTTATCAGTTATAGCCCTGTAGATTCGAAATGTATAAAGTTTTCAGACAGATTTCTTTGAGAATCCAAGTGGAATGTTTTTCATGATTTTAATTACTGTATTATTCCCTATTTATAGAAATTGTGGAAATTATATCTAATACAATGATTTAGCCCTAGTTCCCAGCTCAGTAGAAATTAAAATCTTGTGGTTTGAACTAGTTTTCCCTGTAGCTTGGTTCTATCAGTTTTGGGATGCACATATTGTTAGTTTATGTTGAAATTTCAGTTAGATTCATGTTAGTCTAGTCTCAGTTAGATTTTTTTGCGTACTCAGTATTGCCCAGAAATGTCAGTTGATTAGTTTGACTACAGTTAAATTATTGAGGTGTTAGTGATGCCTCCCAGTTATCAGTATTAGACTCAGTATCAAATTTTAGTGGTCCCTTAGGTGGTCATGACACTTCCATATAAGCAAGGCTGACCAGCATTAGGACCCCCAACTTCAAATTATAGTTTGTTCATTAGACAGTTATGATGCTTCCAAATAAGCAGCTCTGACTAGTCTTAGAACACCAGTTACAGAATCTAGTCCGACAAGACTCTCAAGGTACTTCCAGATAGGTATTCCTGACTTATTCTTGGGCCCCAGTTTCGAGCTATCAGCTTAGTAGTCAGTCTAGGGCTATCCAGTGGGAGTAAGACTTAGCACCGAATGGACCGGGGTTCCAGCGCACCCAAGTACCCAGAACTATGTAGCCACCGTAGTTTATATTTTAGTAGCCTCATTGCCCCAGACCTATGATCACTCAGTTCATGCCTCTATACCCTAGCAAGGTATATTAAGTCCTACCGATGGGGTGTATACATCGGATTTCACGTCTAGATCACGTGGTTATATGTCGATTATAGACTCTCCCACTAGTCAGTTCGGTTCAGTCTCAAATTAACTCAGTTAGAATAGTTTCAGAATACTCAGTTCAGATTAGTTATGTACAGTATTTCAGATTAGTATCTAAGATTATGGCATGTCTCTGACCATCATAAAGGGTCATTTTAACTATCCAGTATATCATAGTTTATTCAATTTCAGCATTGCAGTTGGTCATTGCATGTCTTTACAGTTCAGTTGTCTTATCCCCGTGTTTTTGTTTCTCCTACTTACTCAGTACACTCAAAGTACTAATGCGTACCTTTTATATTGTATCGTTTTATGATACAACTGCAGATTTTCAATCTCAACACCGTTAACGGATCTTACATAGAAGTTTTCAACTGCATTAGTCGTGAGTCCTCATCTTTCAAGGACGATGATTATCTCTTTTTAGTTATATTTCTTTCATTTAGACTTAGAGTTAGTTGAAGGCTTGTCCCAGCAACTCATCAGATAGATGCCTTTCAGACACAAATATAGATCTAAATTTTCAGTTGTTTTCAGTTGTATTAAAACTTTATGATTTAATTCTTCTTCATAAATATTTTATTTTATTATTTTAAATCTTTCGCTATGTTTTTACTCAAAATGCCAGTGTTATGATAGACTATGGATCGACTTGAGATCACTTGTGACTCTAAGTACCGTGTCTCATCCAGGGTATAGACTCGGGGCATGACAATAAAATGGCTTGTATATCTGTGTAAAGCGAGGATCCCTTTTATATCTCTATTGCTGTAATTATCTGTTATTATGTAAGGTCGGCCGATGATTCCTACCAGTACTGTGTCGTGTACTGACCCTACCCCTGCATTCTTTTATAAGTGCAAAGTTCGATCCCGACAGTTCTTCATGCCCTCACCTATGAACTAGTAGTTTCGGAGTTTTGAGAAGGTGCGCAGATGAAAGAGCTCACTCCCCCATTTTGAAGATGTCCTTCTCTTCTAGACACTTGTATATCTGTGTAAAGCGAGGATCCCTTTTTATATCTCTATTGCTGTAATTATCTGTTATTATGTAAGGTCGGCCGATGATTCCTACCAGTACTGTGTCATGTACTGACCCTACCCCTGCATTCTTTTATAAGTGCAAAGTTTGATCCCGACAGTTCTTCACGCCCTCACCTATGAACTAGTAGTTTCGGAGTTTTGAGAAGGTGCGCAGATGAAAGAGCTCACTCCCCCATTTTGAAGATGTCCTTCTCTTCTAGACACTTATATTTCTTTGTTCTTAGTGTATTTTAAACATTCTTAGAGTTGTAAACAAACGTCTTGTGCAATGACTTTTAGATCTTGGGTATTTCTTTTCTTTGTAATGTTTGTTTAAGCGGTTGATTCATGATGCGAAGTTATTTCAATAATTAAAGAATGCATTTACCTTTTTGTATGTCTGATTTTGGGGGTAGTATCGTAATTCACTGGTACGCCCATCGTAGAGTTAGTATGGGTGTCAATCACGGCCATTTGGGTCTTGACAGTTTAACCTAGCCTAAGTCATTATGCTCTCATGCATGCATTGAATTGAAATCCTCTTCCAAGATCAAGCTAGAGTTCTTCTTCAATTTCTTCCTCAATCCTCTTGGGTTTTCAAGACCGGCTTAGAAATCAATTTACCCAGGTATGTAGGGCCATAAATGGGGGATTTCTCCACCCTCATGCCCAATTTCTCCTCTAATTCATGATTTCAAGTCTCCAATTAAGTGTATTGAAATTTCTAGGGTTTTAACCCAATTTCATGCAAATATCCATGCTATGTCTATGGGTCAGATTCTATCATGTTTCAATTATTGATATAAGGCCAATGAGGCAGATTTTATTCTCAATTTTATTATGTATTTATTATTTCAAGTTTTATAAAAACTATTCCCTATTATGTATGATTTATGAAATTACGCTTATGAGTCCATGATTTCAAGTATAATCAAGAATTATGTTTTATGATTAAAATGCATGATTTCCATAAGAACCCTTCATGAATTTATGAATTTCAGAGTATGATGATTTACTCAAGTATGCATGGCTTTCATGAATATCAAGTTTATGATTATGACAGACTCACGGGCCTATTTTATGGCTAGTTCACGTATCTCAAGCATGTTATGAATCTCATGATTTCAACTAGCCTATGTACATCAAGTATGTTTCATGATTATGATATGAGCATTATATATGTTTTAGGAGTAGTATTTAACACCGAGTAGGCTGAGGTTCCAGTGCACCCAGGTCTCAAAACTACGTGCCAATGTAGCCATGATGGGTCCTCCACGAGAGTGTCTCCCATGCTCGTATGGGCTACCTATGAGTGATATCATGCCTTTTTTAAAGGTTCTACCCTTAGCAAGGTACGAACACCTTTCCGACTAGGGATTTACAGGTCGGGCTCCATGTATGCTCACGTGGGGTATGTCGGTTATAAGAATCTCCCACTGTTCCTCATGTTTTCAGTTATTCATGTTCATGACTTATGATATTATGTTTTTATAGCATACTTAACCCATCGATCAGTTTATGAGCTTTTGCTTACTATTTCAAGCATGACAAGTTATATGATTTCTAATTCTAAACCTTGGGCCATTATATTCATATTATGTTGAATAGCTTATGCTTATGTATACTTCGAATTTATGACTTAAAGCATGTTGTCCTTAATCTCCTGATCCTTTTGATTTATTAGCATGATTTTTATACTATTGTTTACTAGCATGTTCTTACTTTCTCTACATACTCAGTAAATTCCAAGTACTGACCGCATACTCTATGTTATATTATCTCATGATATAGGTTCAGGTGATCTAGTTCAGTCTCACCGATAGCTTGCTCCCGATCAGTCCATCCCTATTCCTACTTGGTGAGTCCTAATTCTCCGAGGATGTTATTAGTTTTATATTTTCATCATGACTTTCAATTTTAGACCTATAGAGAGCTAGTTGGGGGTGTTGTCCTATCATCTCATCGTATTGGTAGAGGTTTTTCAGACTATCATATATAGAAAGCTCAGCGTTGTAGAGTTGTGTTTATGTTTTTGTCCTTATAAAAATGCAAAATTCCGCTTATGTCATATTTATGCTTTAATTTCCGCTTGTTCATGCTCTTAACTCATGCTATGTATGTACCAAAGGTTATCTTGGAGTCATTCGTGGTTCTAAGTCTCATGTCTCGGTCCGGGGTCTTAGCTCGGGTTGTGACATGAATAGTTTGAAACGTTGGAACCCTAACACTATTTTCCTTAATTAGGATTGGTATTTCACCTCACACACAAAATTATTTATATTCCTAGTAGAATGACACACATTTATCTAGTTCAGACATGACCCAAATTTACAGAGTGTTATAGGCTTGGACTTTGTTATAGGCTTGGACTTTGTAATCTATTCCTTGTATTTTATCAATAATAGAGGTTAAGGGCTATTTTTCCTTCTACACATATGGCTATAATTATTTTATACTAAACAAGGTAGGGATCCAAGTCAAACCCTCCTACACCATGGGAGGATATAGCCTTGGTGGAAGAATTAATTTAAAAAATATGATGGAGTTGTAATTTAAATCTAGCTATACCAATGTTAAATACACGTGTTTTGTTATACTTGTATAGGTCCCACATGACTCAAATTTAATTAAGTTTTATAGTTATGTTGAAACTAATCTTAATTAATTGTAGAAACTAAGGGGGCTTTAGAGTAACAAACCCTTATGCGGGCAAATTTTATGTAGTGATCACATTCACACTACACACGACTGCATAGGCTCTTGGGAACAGTTACTTAGGTACACACAGAAAAATTGTAAAGGGACTTTATTGATTGGGTAAAGTCATTGAAGAGTTAACAATTAGGGGGAATATTTATGGGTAGAGTCAGGGACTGTTGGGAACGGTTCTGTAAGTGTACAAAGAGAAATTGTAATCATAAATTTCTCGTCTTTAGTGAAGAGTTTGGGAAAATCCTTCAAGGAGTAGATCATTGATGTGTTGTGAGTTTACAGCACTTTCGCCGCTTAAAATTAAGAAAATAGCATGGACTTAGGTATGTTTATATGGATGTAAGGCACTTTTACATTGATTTCAGGGAAAATAAGTGTTGGAGCAAAGATGTGCAAAAGAAGCTTCAAAATGCAGAAAATCAATCAAATTAACAGTCTCGGTAAAAGTCGTACCTTGATTGTACGATTCGTACTAAGAACCGTGATGAAAGTCAGAAGGCTGGATTGAGAAGAAGGCAACCTACAACTCTAGGTATGAGTCGTAACTAGAATTGTGGAAATATTCAGAAGAAATTGCGCAAAGGCGACTCCTGGTACGGATGGACTCACGAACCGTGGCATCAATGTACGAATTGTACCAGGAGCCATGGTGAACTTTAGAAGATTTTTAGTACTTGGCAGAACTTCAGACACTATAGACAGTATGAGTCGTGGCAAGAAGGTACAATTCGTACCATAACACTCGTGAAGAATTCCAGAAGATGTCAAGTTTCTTAGAGCCAAACCACGAAAACCATGTACGACTCGAAGGAAACAGGTACGAATTGTACTAGGACACTAACACTTAGCTAAATACACAGCAACCAAGAACTCACAGACAACAAGTACGACCGTATAATCCTGCTACGGGTCGTAAGACAAATTGTGGCACAGTCGGCACCAGATATGGAAAACTCCCTATTAGCTTAGGAAAAGGTTTCTAATATATGTATAAATATCCTTTATGTTTTATTTTAGTTAGAGGAGGACAGAACTGAGTAGTTAGACATGTGAATAGTTATTTTTGTGGATTTTTATTGATTTTTGAGGAGCAATTCTTGGGATCAAATTCTTGATTTCTCACATTGTTCTTGAGATTGTTCTTGAATAATAAAATTTGATTTTCTTCCAATTGTTGTTGTAAGTTTTAAATTATGTATTTGTTTATGAATACAAATGACAATCTTAAAACCATGAGAGGCTAAAACCTCCACAAAAAACCTCCACAACTAGGGCTTGTGGGAACCATGGTGGATTAACAAAATAGGTTACACAAATTGATTCGAAACCAATGTTAAAAGCTTGTATTGTAGTATTCTCTTATGCTTAAACAGTTCTTAACGGTGTACAACGTTGGACTTGCCTCCGAGTTCTTTACTTGCTTGAACCTAGAGAGGTAGAGATTAGGAAGAGAAAATTACAACAAAGCCTTGATCTTTACGATTATTGTATTAACTTCTGAGTTGTGGTCCTTAATAGTTAAATTTGGAACAATTGGATAACGGTTAGTTTGAAATCTTTCATGAGACCTGACCCAGCTGATTGAGTAGTCATCCAATAGGACGAACTGCCATTTGATGAACCTCATTATCACTCTACAAACAACATTGAGATTGATCACGTTGGTGTATACCCTAAATAGTTATGAACCCATAGGGAGCACTTACTCTAGTTGTTTTAAAATTCGAATTAAACCAAAATTTTAATCTTTGCTTTTACCATTGTTTTCTTGAAACCCCCAAATTGAGATAACTCACCAACAAGTTCACTTACACTACATTAGCCAAGATCTTCCATATTCCCGTGGTTCGACCCCCGACCTCTTAGTTGGATTCTTTATCGACAACGTCCACTTCATATTTCATTAGGAGGTGTGATTTTGAGAGTTATCAAAAAGTGACACCGTTGCCGAGGAATACGGCTAAGATTAGATTAATTGATTGTATTTGACTTTTTGGTTGTTATTTCCCTATTTACGTTTTCTTTGTTTTTCTTTATGATTCTATCAAACCAACATCAAGGAACGACCCTTTTGCAAACACCTAGATGGAACAAGGAAGTTGTTGGTGCAATGCAAGAGATGATAACTATTGACACCTTAGCAAATTCGCCTTGATGAATTATGAGGGAGATGGGGTACTGTGAGTACACGGAGACTATGAACGCTTTAAAATGGAATGGAGTCATATAACTTCAAACAAAAGAAGTTAGACCTTGATTTGAAGGGATCGCTCAACGCTAACAAAGCCACTGCTGGAGTGTACCACTAGTCCTCGACCAAGGAATTGCCTCCCCATCTCAAGTATTCATTTTTGGGTGAAGACAACACTTTTCCGCACAATTGCAAACAGATTTGGACTCGATTGACAAGGGAGATTTGGTCACGTAATTAAAAGGCACAAAAAGGCACTACTGGACCATAGCCGAGTATCATCGGGATCTCTCCAGGCATATGTACTCACAAGATACAACTCGAGCCAAAATCGCATGCTAAGTATAGAATATTAGCAACGCCTCAACCCCAATTCAAGAAATAGTAAAAAAGGAGATCATCAAGTGGTTGGATGTTGGTGTAGTCTACCCCATCGCATATAGCAAGTGGGTGAGTCTGTGCACCAAAGAAAGGGGGATCATAGTGGTACCTGAACAAAGAATGAGTTGATACCGATACGACTACTCATGTGATGGCGTGTATGTATGGATTACAGTAAAACTCAACCACCGGACCTGCATGACCATTTCCCAATGCCATTCATGGATCGTATGCTCGGATAGACAAGGTGTAGGGGTTGGTACTATTTTCGATGGCTACTCGTGATACAATCAGACTACCATTGCCCTAGAAGATTAGGAAAAGACACCTTAACCTTTCGTAAGGAACATTTTTCTTTCTTTTTAAGAATGTCATTTGGATTGTGCAATGCACCGGCTACATTCCAAGATCACACATGCCTATTTATATGGTGGAGGACACCATCGAAGTATTCATGGACGACTTCTCGCCTGTGGGTGACTCATTCGAATCTTGCCTCAAACATTTGGGCAATGTGCTAAATAGATGTGAAGAAACTAATCTGGTCCTAAATTAAAATGACACTTATGGTCAAGGAAGGAACAAAGGTCGGGTCACAAAATCTCGGGAAAGGGATTGAGGTGGACAAGGCAAATTGAGTTATAGCAGTTTGTCGCCCTAATTCCCGTAAAGAGTCGAATATTTTTAGGCATTGTGATTCTATAGGCGGTTTATCAAGGCTTTTCAAAGATTGCTGTGGCATTGTATAATTATTTTGCGAAGGAGGTAAATTTTGTGTTTGATGAGTCATGTCTAAGTATGGCTTTGATTTCTTGAAAGAGAAACTCACCACCGCTCCTATTATCATTGCCAGACAATTCCTTCCACAGCAAGTGCATACACGGGTAACTCTTAGTGTTGTCTTGGGCCAACGAAGAGCAAATATTTTTCATCCTATCTACTATGCTAGTAAAACACTAACACAGCCCAAAAGAATCCATGGTCACAGAACAAGAGCTATTAGTCGTGGTTTTTGCATTCCGAGAAGTTTCTGAATACATGCTTGGAAAACCAAGGCATCATCCATATAGACTATACCGCTTTGAGGTATTCCACATCTAAAAAGGATGCTAAACCCGCATTGATTAGATAGGTGTTGTTGCTATAAGAATTTGAGTTTGGAGGTCAAAGATCAAAAGGACCGAGAATCAAAGGTCAGCATCACTTATCCAAAGCAGATTCTCAAGCTTAGGGAAAGAGAGGAGATTGATATTGATGATGCCTTGTGACAAGGTGTACTAGCGCATTTCAGATTTGACTCTGTCTGGTTGACTTGCAATTACTTCTGGTTAGTGACATGATCCTGTGACCCGACTCCCCAAGCAGAAGAAAAAGTTCTATTCGATGCCCAAAGATACTACTAGGATTAGTTAACTATACTTATTTCGCATTTGCAGCGTATGGGATCATTCGTAGGTGTGTGCCAAGTGAAGGATATTGGGCATTCCGAGGCCTATCATTCATCCCTGCCAGGGTCATATGGTATTAGAACTATACATAAAATCTTGCACGCGGGTATTCATCGCCCTCTATTCACCAAGATGACATGGATTACGCCAAGGCATGTGATTAGTTCCAAAGACAGGGCAGCATTACCCGTAAGCATGAGTTGATATTGACCTTATTTGAAGTTGAGTTGTTTGATGTATGGGGTATAGACTTCATGGGCCCATTTGTTAGCTCATATGGGATGAAATACATTTTGGTGGTGGTGGACTATGTCTCCAAAATGGGTGGAGGCTATTGAACTATCGAATGAAGGCAAAGTGTTGTAAATATTTACAAAGATATCTTCGCTAGATTTTGCACTCCTGAGAGTAACATGATGTAGATCACACTTTTGCAACCGCCTCTTCGTGAACTCCCGTTGGAAAAATATGGCTACAACAGTGTGGAAACACTCACTATCCTCATTCAAGTGACAAGTGGAAGTTTCAAACAAGATAAAGACCATTCTGCCAAAACAGCTGAATACTAGCCTGACATTGGTCTAGGAAGTCAGAAGGATGTGTTGTGGACTTGCCGAACAACTTATAAGACCCCCACTATTCATCTCCATACTAACCAGTCTATGGCAAATCATGTCATTTACCATTCGAATTAGAGCATAAGGCACTACTGAAAAAGCTAAATTTGAACTAGAAAACGGGGCTACCTAAGTTCGAGAGCCGGACTGCCCCAACGGAAGCTGGATGAGTTCCGACTTGTGAGCCTGAGAGTTCGGCTATTTATAAAGAAAGAATGAAGATTTATCATGACAAGAATATTGCAAAAAGGGAGTTTAGACTAACAGATTTGGTCTCGACTTTTCAACTCAAGGCCCGCTGTACCCTTAGAAAGTTGGTAGAAATCTGGATGGATGGGACCTTACAAGTGGTTGTCACGACCCAAACGTGCACCCAAATCAGACAAAAAGACAAGGAGCCCCGAGAGACCCCAAGTTGACCCATGGCATGAGCATACATCTAATCAATCAAATGAGTGGAAGACTTAACATAAAGAACGTGAATCATAGCATAAAGATAAAGGAAAATCAGCATAAGACTTATACAATACTTTGGAATATAACTTGTAGTCTGATAAGCCTCTAAACACGACAAACTGACTGATGGGACAACTCCTCAACTAATCCAACATATAGAGACTAAAGGAATAACATAGAGGAACACAGCTCCTCAAACATGAGTACTCACCAAGCTATGGAGAGAAAATTCAAACGGCCCACGG
Organism: Datura stramonium; assembly: GCA_018107945.1. Lineage (NCBI taxonomy): Eukaryota > Viridiplantae > Streptophyta > Magnoliopsida > Solanales > Solanaceae > Datura > Datura stramonium. Next base: position 13,457 of record JACEIK010013036.1, on the reverse strand, counting down.
TGAGGATTTATCAGAACCGGATATGTATCATGAGAACATACAAGATAGAAAGTATACACAAGACGTGGAATGTGTATTGAGTATGTGGTAAGGTAAATGGACATTGAAAATCTACAAATTCATAAATGATCATAAGAGTAGGGTAGCATGCTCGTATCATAAATCATACAACATATCATATGGCTCAAGGTCAAAACATTTGTAAATCTAAACATAATCATAATCATAATAGAAGAGATTTACTTGTCATGACTTATCCAACATACATAATCATGACATGAAACTCGAGGAACAGTGGGAGATTCTCTAACCGACATACCCCCATATGAGCACACATGAAGTCCGACTTGTAACCCTAGTCGAGAGGGTGTTCGTACCTTGCCAAGGGTAGAACCATGAAAGTGTGATATCACCATTAAAAGGGCCATTTCGGGGCTGGACTAACATGAAGTGGGTCCCAACATACCTACGGTGGCACGTAGTTCGTGAGATCCCTGAGCTTAATCCAGCCCCCGAATCTACCTCTGTTCGACAATACACCCAAAACATATAGTGCTCATAATAATACATACCTGGAGTTCCATGGTTCAGTTAAATCATTTATAATCATAAACATGCTTGAACATATAAGAACTATCCATGACTTGAGGCCCATGAGACGACCAAAACATAATTCATGAATAATAAGATTAATACATACTGTGAGATCATGCATATAGCTTGAATTTCATAAAAATCACAATGGGTAACATAATGAATTCATAATTTAAAACATAATTCATGTTGGGCTCAGTTAACATCACGGGATAATTCCAATATAAATCGATTCATCATGGGCCATGCATAATTGCTTAATTGTTTCAAAATCAAAATCAATATCATTATAATCAATTTAAATCTAAAAAGATAATAAAAACTATAGATTATGTTAATATTTCAAAATCATAAACCCATAATTAAATCATTAGATTTGTCTAAAATTAAATACAAAACTACACGAGTTTTTGATAAATTTTAAATAAAATCATAGAGTAGGAGCATGGGTGTGGAAGGATTCACCTATTGTCAATCTTTTACACACTGGGATTATCCGGTTCTAATCTCCTTGCTAGCTCTGGGGTTAAGATGGAATTTAGAGGAATTGAGAAAGAGAACACCATGAATCACCTTCTAATCTCGTCTCTATACTCTTGCATGCAGGCTTAACATGAACTTAACCTCTTAAAAGACCTCATTCAAACCTTAAAACGATGTAGTTTAGGTCTTAAGAATTTAGAAATTACAAAAACACCCTTACTAAAAAGGTAAATTTCTGCTGCTGCCCCCACGAGGACTCACGAAGTCGCTCTACGGGACTCGACTCTGTGGTCGGGATCCGTGATGTCCACTTCCCAAACAAGCTCAAAGGACCCCATGAGGGACCCCACGAGTTTGGTGGTGGACCACTCACGACTCGTGGTCCCTTACCGTCTCAAACCCCTAGCCATGCATTCCATCCTTGCTAATGAATTCACAAGTCGTGAGGTCCGACCACGACTCGTGGCCTTCCCAAACTCTACTAGCTTCAGCCCGACCACGAGTCACTTCACGACTCGTGGTCCCACTTAACGAGCCACTCACGAACTGCCTTAGACTGGTGAATTTCTAGTTTTTCTCCATTTCACTCCAAAGATTTGATCCTTGGGTTCCTGTGGTAAAATAATATCTCCCCTTTGGAAACATTCATCCTCAAATGTTAGAAACATGCAAAGAAACCTAAACCAACATCACCATATACAACATCGATTTCATTTAAGTCAAAAACTAATGGAATGACTACCTCCGAAAAGAACTACATGGCCGAACCGAATTCGTACACCACATACATATACTCATGTCATAAACAAACTTCTGTACGCATGAACTAAACATGAAAACTAATTACAAAGCTTAGGCAAAAACCGAGACCTCAAACCTAACTCCGAGCCAGAGGGAACAAGTGAGGGTAGTTAGCCATTATATCCGGTCAGCCTTCCCACTTAGCTCTCTCTTAACATGTTGATTTCTCCATAATACTTTAACCGAAGCTACCTCTTGTTCCTTATCTTATGGATTCGCGATATAAGATTTCCACCTAATTTCTTCATAATTGAGGCTATCCTTACACCAACGCTGTCCAACGACTACTAAAGTCGATCACCCAAACACTTTTTCAAAAGTGACACATGAAACACAAGATGAACTGAAGATAACTCCGAGGGAAAGTCCAACTCATATGCCACCTTACCAACTCTCCTCACAACCCTAAGAGGGGCCAATATAGCGGGACCGAGTTTCCCTTTATTTTCGAACCGCATGACTCCCTTTATGGAAATACCTTTAGAAATACCCACTGCTCACATTAAACCCATATCCCTTCTCCTCACATCAGCATACGATTTCGATTTAATTCCGAGCGGTTTTTAACCGTCCCTTATCAACTCGGACTTTACCATGGCCTCATGAACCGAATCAAGTCCTATCATAGTCGCCTTCACCAACCTCAAACCATAATATGGGAGATCTACCCCTCCACCCATAGAGAGCCTCGAACGTGCCATTTGAATAATCTGGAGTGATAGTTGTTATTATAAGCAAAATCGATTAAGGGCAAATGATCATCCCAACTACCTTTAAAATCCATAACACATGCCCTCAACATGTCCTCGCAGCCTAGATTATGCGTCATTGTCTCATCCGTTTGCGGATGAAAGGCTATGCCGAGCTTGACTTGAGTCCTAAGTCCCTTCGAAAAGACGCTAAAATCGGGAGGTAAACTCGAGTACCTCGTATGAAATAGTCAAAGGAACCCATGAAGTCGAACCAACTCCCGAATATACAACTTGGCATAATCATCCATTAAATATGTGGTCTTGATCGCAGAAAGTGCAACCTGCTAACCTGTCCACAAATAACCCAAATGGAGTTATACTGCTCGAAAGTGCGTGGCAAACCTTCGTTATAAAGTCCATGTTGATCTCTTTCCACTTCCAAGTAGGAATGATGATATTCGGGAGGACACCTCCCGTCTCTCGATGCTCAACTTTCACTTGCAGCAATTCGACACTTGGCTACAAATTTCCTAATATCTCTTCATGCCATTCCACCAATAAACTTCCCTCAAGTCATGATACATCTTGGTGGCACCTAGATGGATAGAATATCTGGTACCATGTTCCTCATGTAATATCTGAACTCTAAATTATCAATGTCCGAAACACATAGTTAACCCCGGTATCGTAGCACACCATCTCCCTTGGGAGAAAACCTCCACCTTGACTCCGCACCGCTCTTCAGCCTTCCCCAAAATTGATCCTCATCTTTCTTAGGATTCGACATCGACCACCAAGGACTCCATTCTAACCCATTTGCACAATAACACCGCCATCGGTCGAGTCGATCAATCTAACTCCATACCTTGCAAGCTGGTGGACATCCTTCACCAACTCCTTCCTTCCCTCATCCACGTGGGACACACTCTCCATAGAGAGCCTACTAAGTGCATCCACCACCACACACCTTGACCAGCGGTAAACAACACTCATATCGTACTCCTTTAATAACTCCAACCACCTCCTTTGCTGGAAGCATTGAGATCCTTGTGTGAACCATATTGCAAGCTCTGTGATCCGTGAATACATCCATATGGACCTCATACAAGTAATGCCGCCATATCTTCACGGTGAACACTACCGCGGCCAACTCGAGATCAAGGGCTCCGGTAATTCTTTCGTGAACTTTCAGTCTGGTCGGAGGCATATGCTATTACTTTCCTATGCCGTACCAACACATCCTACCAACTCTCAAAGCATCACAATATACAACAAATTCATCCGTGCCCTCGAGTAAAAGTCAACACTGCAGCTTAAGTGAGTTTGGTCTTCACCCCGAAGCTTTTCTCACAAGCCTCCGACCATTGGAACTTTATCTTTTCTGAGTCAACTTAGACAATGGTGCTGCACAGATGAAAACCTCCAGAAATCTCCGATAGTAGCCTACTGTGCCCAAGAAATTTCGAATTTCGGAATGACTCACTGGGTTCAGGCCAATTCTTTTCACCGCCTCGACTTTGAGAATCCACTGTTATGCCCTCGCCCGACACTACATGGCCCAAAATGCTACCGAGTTCAACCATAACTCGCACTTGCTAAACTTGGCATATAACCGACGATCCTTGAGTGGTTTGAAGCACTACTCTAATGGCTTTACGCTCCTCCTCGCTCCGAGAGTATGGATGTCATCAATGAACACAATCAGAAACATGTCCGTGTATTTCTCAACACCCTGCTTCATCGTGTCCATAAAAGTCAGCAGGAGCATTGCTAGTCCAAATTACATAACTACAAACTCATAATGGCCATATCGGGTTCAAGTCCTGCCTCTTTGGGATATCACACTCAACTCTAAGTTGATGGTATCCCACTCCGAGATCTATCTTCGAGAAACACCGACACCCTAGAGCTAGTCAAATAAATCATCAATCTTGGGAAAGGGATACCTGTTTGGCCAAAGTGACCTTATTCAACTACCGCATAATCAATACACATCCTAAGTGATCCATCCTTCTTTCGAACAAAGAGAACCGTGCACCCCATGGAGACTTATCTTAACAAACCCTTATCCAACAAGTCCTTCAATTGTTCTTTTAACTCCTTTTAGCTCGGGCCGAGCAGTCCGGGTATGGAGGAATGGATATAGGCTGCGTATCTCGCAATAGATCAATGAAATCAATTTCCCTCTCCTGGAGGAACACCAAAATTATCTAGAAAACCTTCGAATACTCACACACCACCGGAATGGACTGGGAATAGTCAAATCTCGACTTTACATCCTTAACCCTCAACTAGTGGCACATGCAACCTTAGAGATCATTTTCCTAGCCTTAAGGTAGGAAATAAAACCGAATGGGTCGGGTATGGCCGAACTACCCTTCCATTCCAACACTCGACTCACTCAGGAATCTAATTCCACCGCACTGTCCTATAGTTAATCAAAGTAACATGCAAACAACCAATCCATATCTAAAATGATGTCAAAGTGTCATGGCCATAATTCTACTGGGAGTCCGTGAAGGTAACCTTTATAACACCATAATGGGGAAACCCTATACACCCACCTAGCTACCATTGATCACCGATTGAGTAGATACAGAGAACGGCTTCTAACAAAATTTCAGATTAACTCAAAGTAATAGCAATATAAGGGGTTACAAAATACAAAGTAGCTCCTGATCTAAAAATGCATAAGCATCGCATGGAAGACTTGCAGCATACCCGTGACCAATCTAGCTAAGCCTTCAAGCCAAAGGCGAGGCACTAGAGCATAAACCTTTGGCGTCACACCACCTCGCCGAACAAGTGGAAAACCCCGCGCGGGGTCAGTGCCGGGCGGTAGAACTCGCTATAGGCACCGATCCCCGTGTCCGGTTTGCCACCCGAAACAAGCATCCGCGCCGCACTGTGCACCTCCTAGGATGATTCTTGTCGCACTTCGCACAAACTAAAAAGTGCACTCCACCCGCATACCATGATCCTCGAGCTCGTAGCCCGCTCATCCGGTCTCCCGTGAACCTCGGATGGCGCATAATGGTGATGAGCCGGAGAATGGACCTTGTTGGGTCCGCCGATGTGGTCCACCTCCCGACTCCGGCCCGGGAGAAACCCGAGTTGCCTGGGCCCCGGCCTCGCCTCTCTCTCGCCTTAGATCGGGATCGACCACAGACATGCAATACAATATAAATCAATGACCCAAGGAAGTATGGCTTATCCGGCAATCCTTGCCCGGGTAATCTTCTACCCATGCACAAACACTCACCCAAGCTCGTTGATCCACCACCAACTCGGGAGCATATTTTGATAATGTAGTGGAATTCATGCATATTCCCCGACAAACATGTACCGCCTAGATTCACAAACCCGGGCAAACTCTTGAGCTCCCTCTTCTCCCGAGGGAAGAATTGATCCATGAATGGTGTGAAACTCGTCCCAACCTATCTGGGACCCGCACCCGCCACCCGGCATCTCTACATTTCTTAAACAATATATGTGCTTACCCTTTAGCCGATAGGAGGTCAAGTCAATGAATTCCCTATTGTCTGCCAATTTACAACTGGGTGATCTTCATAACTTCAATGAAATCATGTGGATCCTCGTCCACCCTGACCCCGTGAACTCCGAGGGCTCATCTCAAGAAGTCTCACCCTAGTTGCCGCGCATTCCCATTTGAGGAAGATGCACCACTGCCCGATTCTAGACTGAAGTCATGGACTATGCCAAAGATCTCGACCGCCGCCTAAACTCTCGGCAGGTAGCCGGCTTCGGTACATGCTCCTCATGAACGGGGTGGAGCCGTCACGCTCAACATAATGGGCACCCTCATGATCATTTTCATTTCCGTTTCTCTCGAATTTACTCTACGTGGAGGCATGATTCGCAAATGCGAATGTAACGTAATTAGAGGAGTAAAGGACGTTCTCATAGCACGGCGATCATGAAAGAACTAATATTTTCTAAATAGCCCAGTAGCCTCTTCCCATAAGTGTGGTATGATTCACACCCATGAAAAAGACTTCATTTTTCTAACGCCAGCTTTCAAACTCCCTAGACACATAAACTCATGGCTGTGATACCAGTTTGTCATGACTAAAACGCAGACACCCTGACATGTACACGGATAAGGAGCCTGAGAGACCCTAAGTCGACTCATGGTACGAGCATACATCAATTCAATCAAGCATGAGCGGGAAGACTTAACATAAATAACGTAATCATAGAATAAAGATAAGGAAAATCAGTACAAACTTATACAATACGGTAGAATATAACTTCTATCCGATAAAACCTCAAACATGAAAGGCAGATCACAAGGATAACCCCAACTAATCCAATATCCAAATCAAAGGAATAACATGAGTGTGAACATGCAGCCTAAACATGAGGACTCACCAAGTGCGCCGAGAGAAAATCAATCTATCTACTGGGTGAGGACGAGCTCGAGAACTTGACTCAGATTATGAGACGATACAAAGATAGCATGCGACAAAAGACAGGGAATGTACCGAGTATGCAAGGTAGGTAAACTACATTTAAAACATGTATGAAATTATAAATGATCATAAGAGTAGTAAGCAAAGCATGCTCATATGGTAAATCATAATAACATATCATATGGCTCAAGGTTTTCAAAACATTTGTAACGTAACATAATCATAATCATAATAGAAGAGATTTACTTGTCATGACTTGAGCCAACATACATAATCATAACATGCATAAATCATGAGGAATGCTGAAGATTCTCTAATCGACATACCCTATATTAGACACATGAAGCCCGACTTATAACCCTAGCCGAGAGGGTGTTCGTACCTTGCCAAGGGTGTAACCATGAAAGTGTGATATCACAAGAAAAGGGCCATTTGGGCTGTGGATTACCATGAAAGGGTCCCAACATACCTAAGGTGGCGCGTAGTTCATGATCCTGGCTAACTCCTAGCCCCAAACCTACTTCTGGGTGGTTCGATACTACTCCCAAAACATATAGTGCTCATAATACATGCGTGAGTTCAAGGCCAGTTAAATTGATGATAATCATAAACATGCTTGAACATATAAGAACTAACCATGACTTGAGGCTTCAGAGTCGCCAAAAACATAATTCATAAATAATAAGATTCATACATACTGTAGATCATGCATATAGTTGTATTTCATAGAAATCATAATGGGTAACATAATTAATTCATAATTTAAAACATAATTCATGTTGGGCCTGTAAGAATATCGATGGGATAATCGGTCATAAATCGATTCATCATGGGGCATGCATAATTAAGTTTAATTATTTTGAAAATCAAAATCAATATCATTATAATTAATTTAAATTTCAAAAGATAATCAAAATTCATAGGTTATGATAATATTTCAAAAATCACAAAACTCATAATTAAATCATTAGATTTTATATAAATAAATAAAATGTATGAGTTTTTGATAAATTTAAATAAAATCTTTATAGAGTAGGAGCATGAAAGGATTCACCCATTGATGAACTTACATACCTAGGATTATTTGGTTCTTAACTTTCCTTGCTATCTCAAGATGGAATTTAGAGGAATTGAGGAAGACCCTGAATCACCTTCGATTCTCCTCCCTAAACTCTTGCATGCATGAATGAGGCTAACATGAACTTAACCCCCTTAAAAGACCCCATTCGTACCTAAAATATCGTAGTTTAGTCCTTAAAAATTTAGGAATTATGAAAACACCCTTACTAAAATGTAGAAATTCCGGTCAGTTACCCTAAGATAGACCTCATAGCCGCTGCCACGTGGACACGACTGTGGATGGGATCCGTGATGTCTAATACCCAAACAAGCTCGTGGTACTCCTATAAATCGTAGTGGCTTATCATGACTCATGGTCACTACCCGTGGTCCCTAATTACTCAAACCCCTAGCCATGCATTCCATTCTCGCCACGGTGACCTCACGAGGCGCGAGGTCTGACCACCACTCGTGGTCACCCCCAGGCCTTCCAAAACTCTTTCAAGTTTAGATTCCGACCACAAGTCACTCACGACTTGTGGTCCCACTCTAATGAGCCACGCCACGAACCGTCTTAGACTCCGGGTGTGAATTTTCAGCTTTTTTCTCCGTTTTGACTCTAGGTCTCGATCCTTTGGGTTCCCGTATAACAAAGCTGGCATGTCCCCATGGTGCAAAGGGAACTTGAAGAACAAAATGGAAAAAGGTTCAAAGTGAACTAGCAAAGAATAAACATATCCGTGAGATGTGGAGGACTAAGTGAATCGAGGCAAAGGTACCTTGATGACGCCCCGAAGAGCCCAGTGCTACGTGTCGCGACCTAACTCAGTAATCGCATAGGAGGAAACCTATGGATGGTGAAGTCCGAGTAGCCGCAGCATGTTCCCCTTCTCTATACTTACATTCTATGCTTCGGGGATGAAGTATGATTTTTAAAAGGGGAGTGGGGTGTACTTGTATTTTTTAGATTTTGATTCGTCCGAGGTTTCTCTTACCATGTTTCTTTTTCCTCGGGCATGCCATTAGTAGAACCAGCATGTTTGGTGATTTTATTTTTGTGTGACTTTTTATTTAATTAGAAAGTATCTTTTAGGAGTACTCGCCAATAAATTGTCGTAGTTTTGGATTTGTAAAAATTGACCTTATTTAAAAAAATGATGAATTAGCTATGTACTTGTGATTGCATGCATGATTTCTGTGGCTCTTTTTTTGTCATTTAGTATATTAGCATGAGTAGTTTTTGTTGAGCCATGAATAAACCTAGGACGTATAGAGTGAATATGAATCATGTACCATGAGCGAGTGAGGTTGGATACCTAGTTCAATACCGTGTGTAAGATCTAACTTGCCTGACTGGTCTTTGCATAGGTTTTAGGATGTTTGGTTAATAAAGGATCATAGACCGTTTTTGAGCCCATTTTTAGTCTAAATAACCCTGCCAAAATCATATGACTCCCTTGATCCAAATTCTTTTAGCCTTAAATAGACCGCTTTTTCTTGATTAACCATTAATCATACCCATTTTTTATAATGAACCTATTTTGGCCCCGTCCTCTTTTTGATATTTGTGGAACCTCAACTTAGGCAAAATGCCTATGTTGAGGGTGGCTAGAGTAGGGGAGTCTAAAGAATGGGAAGGCGAAAAGGGGAGAGGAAAGAGAAAAAGGTGAGATGAGGTGTGGTGTGACAAAAGAAAAAAAAATAAAAATTAAAAAGAAAATTCAAAGAAGAGAAAATGGAAGAAAAAGTTTGAGAATACAATTCACACTCATACGAGTGCATAAAAAAGGGTGAAAAGGAGGAGAAAAAGTAGGAAAAAGCAAAAAGATATAAAAATTGAAGAATGGAGCCACATGTAAGTGTGCCAAGGAGGGGTTTTAGTCACTCAAAAATTTCCATATCTACCTTACCCATTCCGAAAGCCTACATTACACGCCAAAGCAAGTTCTATAGTGATCGACCTAACTCATCTCGATTGCATCGAACTAGAGAAAATAAGGGCAAGCCTATGGTATCCGATATGTAGTATTTGAACTTCTTGTGAAAGTGAGAGTCTCTCTTGTTCATTCCCATGTCATATATTTTTCTATATCTGTGAGTGGGGTACTTTGTTTGCTATGAGGATACATGGTTTGTATTTGACATTAACAACAATCATGTGGAAAAGACCGGTGATAACTTGACTATCTATTAATAGCTAGATGACATGTCTTGATCCCTGTTTATTATGTTTTATGGTTGCTTGTAGTGCATGTGCTAATAATAGTTCACAGGAAAAGGATCAAAAGTTGTTGGAGTCATAGTGAAAATTTTATTTGATATTGGTTGTAGTGTCCTAGGTTTATTTTCTAGTTAAGCGTCAGTGTTTAGTTTTTCTTTTCTTTTCCGAGGACATAAAGTCTTAAGTTGAGGATGTTGATGTGCTGTGAGCTTGCCAAGACTTTCAACGCTTAAACTGAAAAAATAGCATGGACTTAGGTATGTTTATATGGATATAAGGCACTTTTACTTTGATTCTTTAAAAATAACAGCATGCAAAAGAAGCTTCAAAATACGTAAAATCAACACTACTTCGCCAGTACAAGTCGACCGAGAACTCGATGAACGTTAGAAGGATGAATTGGGGAGAAGACAACCTACGACTCCCGCACGAGCCGTACCACAATGGCAATGAGCCATAACCGGAATCGAGCCCGAAGAAATTGCACAAAGGCGTGCTCCTGCAATGGATAGACTCACAAATCATGGTATTAATGTATGAATTGTACCAGAGCCGTGATGAACTTCTCGTGAGGATTTTCGCACTTGACAATAACTTCGCACACTATAGACAAGATGAAATGTGGCAAGAAGGTATAAGTCATACCAAACATTCGTGGAAGAATTCCAAGATGTCAAAGTCTCTACGAGCCAAACCACGTAAGCCATGTATGACTTCAGAAGAAGTGCACGGGCCGTAAGCCAGACACCAAAACTTAGCCAAATCTCACTGCCAAGAACTTATGAATAAAGAAATACGACCCGCATAATCCGTTTACGGGTCGTAGGACAAATCGGGGCACAATCGCACTAGATATGAAAAACTCCCCGTTAGCATAGAAAAAGTTTCTAATGTCCGTATAAATATTTTTATGTTTTATTTTAGTTAGAGGAGGACAATCGAGTTGTTAGATGCGTGAATAGTTACTTTTGTGGATTTTTATTGATTTTTGAAGAGTACCCTTGGGATCAAATTCTTGATTTCTTACATTGTTCTTGAGGTTCTTCTTGAATAATCAAATCTGATTTTCTTCCAATCGTTGTTGTAGGTATTTCAATTATGTGTTTGTTTATGAATACAAATTAAAATCTTACAACCATGAGAGGCTGGGGAAACCTCCACAACTATGATCAGGGGAACCGTGGTGGATTAACAAACTAAGGTTGCACAAAAAGTGATTGAAAACCAATGCGAAAACGCTATTGTATTCTCTTAATGCTTAAACATTTTTTAACAGTGTAAAATGTTAGGACTTTCCCGAATTCTTTACTTTCTTGAACCTAGAGAGGTAGAGATTAGAAAAAGAGAATTACAACAAAGCCTTGATATTTACGATCATTGTATTAACTTGAGTTATGGTCGAAGGATAGTTAATTTGGAACACATTGATAACGATTAGTTTGAAATTGCTCATAAGACGGACTCGTGATTGAGTATAGTCATCCAATAGGGACGAACTAATTGTTTGGATGAACTCCTAGTTATCATTTCCACAAATAAGAATTGTATTGATCACGTGTGTATACCCGAAGTAGTTATGAATCCTGGGGAACACTTACTCTAGTTGTTTTCAAATCTTAATTTAAAACCACAATTTTAATCTTTTCTTTAGCATTGCTTTCTATGAAACCCCAAATTGAAGATAACTCACCAACAAGTTCACTTACCTAAGATTAGTCTAGATCTTTCATATTTCTTAGAGTTCGACTCCAACCTCTTAGTTGTCTTTATAGACAACGTCCGCTTCATACTTCATTAGGAGGTGTGATTTTGCAGTTATCAATCATGATTTTTGCCTCTTCTTAAAGCCCGCTTTCTCATGAAAATACTATTCCTCACTTTTCTTCTTGTGTAGTTTTTGAAAAACCTAGTTCTTTATACTCAGAGGTCATAACAAATTAACAATAGCATAATACTATCGACGGAATGAAAAAAACATATATGGTAGAATCGTAACCATAGAATACAGCCCTACGCCTACATCGGCACGTAGAGCCTTGATGGCATCACACATGACATGTCTGATGCCCATCTCGATGAACCCAAGTAACTCCTAAAAAACTTACATGAATCAACCTTGGCCTTCATAACCAATCTTAACCATTTTAAAAATTCAAATAAAAAATTACATGTTTTTTTTGTTTTTTTAATTTCTTTGAAGAGCTACAAACCTAGCTTAATCCTTTCTTTTTGTTTTTTATTTATAAACTTTGTAAATTTATAATTAAATCAAAAATAAAATATTAAAAAAAACAAAAAACCAACCAAAAAAAAATAATTTACGCGTTAATTTTTTTTTCTAAAAAAATTAAAAATATTTTTAAAATGGTATGAAATATTTAATTAGATAATGCCACGTATTATTTTTTTCATCTAGTAACTCAACATTCGCTTAATTTTTTAACTCGCTCCAATATGGATAAAAAGAATCTATCTCCATACCTGATAAAAAAAGACTCCAATTCACACACACTATTAAAAACCACTAAGATTCAATGCATCCCGTCAAGCTGCTTGTAATGATTTTTTTAAAAATGTAAAACTGACGGAATTTAAGAAAGTTAGCGATTTGGCTATTTATTTTTCTAAAAGGGCGCAAAATTATAAAAATAAAATTATTATATTTTTATAAAAGAAAATATCACCGTACGTTTGTCATTTTTTAACGAAAATTACCGTATATTAATTTTTAAAGTGTAAAATTGCGCTTGAAAAGTATAAATAAAACTAATGAAAATATAAAAATTAATATTTTATATTTAAATGGGACATAAAATTAGAAGGTCAAAATGAAACAAGGCTTAAATAAAATATCAAAATAAAAAAATGAGAATAAATTTATGGGATTGTATATGTGTTTTGGCCAATAAAAATTATCTTAAAAGATTTAACAAGTGTTATTTCAATATGTAAAGTTGTTAAAAGAACCTTACACTTCACATTTTTTAAAAATCATGACAAATAGCACTTATGCCGTTTACAATCTAGAATTTACTTTAAATCATATTCGAAAACTAATTCAACAATATAAATTTCAAAAAAGATTCAAGAAGCAGGAAGTTTTAACACATTTCGAATCGGTTTTAATATCTTACCCCAAAATATCCAACAACGTCGACGATTTCCAATCTACAT
>JACEIK010013034.1:4185-21069 GCA_018107945.1 Datura stramonium | reverse complement strand
TCAATAGTAAATTATTTCTTTTCAAAAATATTTTTAAAAAAAATTAATTATAATTTCATTATTTTTAATAAAATAATTTATTTGTTTGCTGAAAAAGTAGTTTTAGAAAACTTTTTTTTACTAATTAAAAAATCAAATCTAAAAAATTAATAAAAGTTAAAAATGCTACATGAACAAAAGAGTCTGCACGAGCATATCTCACTCTCTGAGAATAAAATGGTGCAAGAGGTTAAAACTATAATAGAGAAACTTAAAGGGTAACTAAAATTAGATAGTCTAAAAAAATTTAAAGAAAACACGTCAAGTTTAGAAGGAAGGATCTTTGAATATTTTGACTTAAATAATTACTTTGTCAAAGGAAATTTGCAAATAGTGTAACAATCCGAAAGATGACCTTCCAAACAAACCTTTCAGTGCGACTTAAAACCCTTGGGACAATCTTCTATTTAATTGTTGATATTTTTAGAGACAAGCTAACTAACTTTCAGCCATTCTTCTGATAAAAATAAAACTCAAACAAGAGCAGAAGTGAGTCAGAGAGCCATAAAACACAATGTCATTAGATACCTAAACAGCAACTGACAATTCAATGCTTATCAAAACTTTAGGGGCAACAAAGTGATGCTAACAAAGGATGCAGCAACAGAAAATTGTACTACTATATGATAAATGCAAATCTAGTCAAAGAGTGAGAATCCCATATCATCATCACTCTCTTCTTTCTCTTCCTTTTTCTCCTCAACTGGAGCTGCTTCTGCAGCTGCTGCACCGCCACCGGAAGGAGCACCTGCTGCTGCTCCACCACTGATGAAACCGCCACCGCCGCCACCACCAATGATCACCTGTATAATGTGCAAGCAATTGAGGATAAGAATCACATTCGTAGCATAGAATTTACCATCAAAGACACCAATAGTAGAATTATTCAAGCAATCTATGTCTGTTGGCCAGAAGAATCCTCTATATAGATTCCACAATAGTGAGGCCCCATGTTATTCACTCCAAAATGAGGACAACAAATAATCAAGAAACAACATTCAAATAGGAAACTCGAAAAATCAATCAAAGAGGTTCTCCTTGTGATAAGAGACAATGTGGAAAAAGAAAAAGGTTTGGAAATCATGAAGTAGGGGATCTCAGACATCCAAGGAAGGATAAAAGCAGCATTATCTCTCTAGCCTGGCGAAGGCGAAAGATCTTAGGCGGCCACTGCGAATGTTTAGAGAAACAAGCCTTCAATTGTATCATCACAGAACCCCAAACAAAAGCACTCAACAAGCAACGAGCAATATAAGGACAACAAATAATCAAGAAACAACATTCAAATAGGACACTGGAAAAATCAAACAAAGAGATTCTCCTTGTGGTAGGAGACAAAGTGGAAAAAGGAAAAAATTTTGGAGCTCAAGGCAGTGGGGGATCTCAGACATCCAAGGAAGGATAAAAGCAGCATTATCTCTCTAGCCTGGCAAAGGCGAAAGATCTTAGGTGGCCACTGCGAACGTTTAGAGAAACAAGCCTTCAATTGTATCAGCACAGAACCACCACACAAAAGTACTCACAAGCAATATATAAAGCACTGATTCAGTCAACTGATGTCCCAAATAACATAACTTAGTTATGTCAGGAACAGTATCACAATTAACAAACTTCTGTGACCAATGAGTTATAACAACACAGACAATCGGATAAACAGAAACAAGCCTTAAATTGTATCATCACCGATTCAATCAACCTATGTCCCAAACAATGTTAACCAGTTATGTCAGGAAAGGTATCAATCAACAAACTTTTGTGACCACTGATTTATAACAAAACACAGATAATAGGAATCCATTGCATCTTTCCGTTCAAGGGGTTAAAAAAATATTAACAACCACAACCACATTTATAGAAACAAAATACTTATCACCAATAGAAGAAATTAACCAAATAGCCATTGAGCTCTTTTTTTACAAGTGAACAAAAAAAGTATAATCTGTATACTAGTACCATAAAAGTACACATGAACCAGAAAGACAGAATCTATGCACTATTTAATTCTCAGGTTAAATCGGACAGATAAACAAACATATTCCGATTTAAACTTTTCAAAAAACTAATATAAAAACATTAACCTTTCCCAATTAGACTAGCTTTTCAACCATTGGTTAAAGTTCACTCGCTACATATACACATATCAAATTAACATCTTTTAACACTAGGGAACAGAATATATTATTTTCAATGAATTACTTTGTCCTAATGTTCTCAGAGCTTAGGATAAACTATGCTATGCGTGATTCAAATCAAAACTGTAATTGTTAGAACTGAAGGAACAAAAATAAAACACTCAGATCCAGAAGATTGATAAAAACAAAAAGCAAGACAGACTCATTAAAGTTTACAAGATTCTTTAAGGGAATACCTGAAAAACAGCAGAGGAAGGGGTGATATAGGAGAAAGACGACTGAACGCCCCCAGAAGAGTCAGAAGCAAGAGCAGCCTGAACAAGCTTGCGCTGAAGATCATAGGTACAAGAAGCAGAAGCTTCTAGGTCACCCTTGAATTGCTTAGCACTCCATTCATCTCCTGAGCCTTTGCAAACGAAGGTGAAAACTCCCATTTTTGCTGCTCTCTCTCTAGCTTTCTCTCAAACTTACAGAGGCGTTAGGAATTGTGTGTACAATGGGGTTTTTGTAGGAGGATGAGGAGGAGAAACCCTAGGGTTGTTTACGCAGCTTAGAAAGACTAATATGTCCTCCTGGGATGAATATACTTACTATTTTGTCCTCGTCAGTTTTCGTCCCATGTTTTCTTTGTAGCCACCGTTTGTCAGTTATTGGACTTTCAATACAATAATGAAAAAGAATGACGTAAAAAATTAGGAAAATTTCATAAGTAACGATTACAGCTTTTTTGGGGGGATAAAAGTTTAACTATGTTATCTTCTCTTTTTTTTTAAAAAAAAAAAGTATATATATAGCTGTTATAGATACACTATATTGTAGATATTCATTATATAATTTACTGAATAAGTTTGAAATCAAGTAGATAGCTTGCAAATAATTTTGTAATAGCTTTTTTAGGCTCGCAATCAAGCTGATAACTTGCAATTAATACAAGCATACACGTTGCAAGTAGCTCAAGAGACCACTTGCAAACCACTTCTGAAAAGTCTTGCAGTTGCTTTTTTTTTTTTTATAAATAGAAAATCAATTTAGTTCATTTGTATATCAGTTTGAAGAGAAATAAAAATATATCCTTCCTCCTCTCCCCTCCCCCAACTTCTATGACTATATCCCTTGTTGTCTTAACATTTTATTATTATTTCATAACACGTTATCAACACAAGACTCTATCCTCTTGAGCAAATACTTTGAAAGTATCGGAGGTACAAATTTACAATTGTTGTATTTCATAAATCTCTTAATGATTAAATTCATTTATGTCTATAACCACTAGAAGTGGTTAAAATTAACGATGTTTCATAGCTCCTAAAGAAGCAACTGTTTTGAAGGCTGGTATATTCTGAAAGATATATTAGAGAAAAATTCTCTACATTATATGTATGTCTCGATTCATCCCCATAGTGATAAATCTAAAATTTACCTTTAAAGTGGTAAATCTGAAATTTACCCCCGTAGTAATAAATCTGAAATTTATTTCTATAGTGGTAAATCTGAAATTTATTCTCCCTCCTCCCTCCGTCTCTGGTGGTAAATTTGAAATAGTAAACTTGAATTTGTAGCCCTCGATATATCGGGCAAAAGTTATTTGTTTTGGGTGCTAAATACTATAATTCATCTTGATGTGATAGGTCATGCGGATACCATCAAAGATTAAAAAACAGGCAACGATATTCCTTTGCCTCTTAATGAGGGCTTGAAATTGAAATATCCCATTGTTAGATCCTCTTGTATTGTGAAATAATTTGAAAGATATATGTGACCACCTGAAGATGGTTGTTCTTCCATAAACATGTTATGATTAGATCTATTTTAGGCTACAATTTTTTTAAATCTACATGTGAGTATAATTGTATGATTAGAATTATTTTTTAATTGAAATTATGTGATAAAAATATCACTAATCAAGTGATATGCTGGAGAAAACTTTTACCATCTTTCATACCTCGAATGTGCTTCTGGAGCAGCAATATCGAGAGATGGGACTTAGAAAATATTCTAAACTAATTTCACATCTCATATTGCTGAGAAAAATAATGGGTTATTAATGAAAAATCATGAAAGTCAACCTACTAGTTTTAGTTCATCTCTTGAAGTGAATGAGACGAACTTTCATCACACTAAGCATGAGAAAGGTCGTGGACCTGGTTGTAGCCATGACCCAATCGAGGTCATAGACATGATCGAAGGAAGAGCTCTGATCATGATGATCGTCTTGCAACAAATATTATTTTTCACCACTAGAAGTGGAAAAAGAAGGATGAAAGACATGAAACAGTGCAAAAAAGAAAACCAAAAGATAAATTTCACCTCTGTGGAAAAAAAGACTATGGCCCCAGTGCGATCTGGCTATGGTTGAAAAAAAAAGTCTCTATGTTATTATACATGTCTTGATTTTCTCCTAAAATAGCAATATCTTAAAATGGTACTAAGCTATCATGGTTTGATATGCTTACAACACATCCAGGTGATTGTATTCCATTTATGAAGAATGAGAACTTTTAATAAATATTACAAATGCAGATCTATTTCCTAAAGTGAATGTGACAGTATTTAGTGAAACTCATCAATACATGTATATACTTGATTGTGAGAATATCACGATTCACCTCCAGAAGAGGTAGAATAAAGATTGTAATGGTACCACGATTCATCCCTAGAAGAGGTATAATAATTGAGAAGAAATGTTTTCAATATTTTATTTTTTACTCGTAAAGTAAATAAAGTTTGTATTTTACTCATAGAATAGTAAGATTTTGAAATCTACTCCTGAAGTGGTAGAACTTTGAAATTTCTCCTAAAGCAGAAGAATTTGCAAGATATCTGTAGCGGTGTCTTCTTGTGCTTGAATAAAATAATGACCAATTGATGAATGTCATATTTCAAGCTCATATAAATGACTGATTATGTTTCATTCCTTGAAGTAAATGAAAAAAATACCAATCTTGGAGAGATAAAATAACAATGGATATAAATGTTATTTTATGATATAAAAGTCCTTGCAACATTAGTTGTTGTACATAGAAATATCTTAAATAATTTTGTTAAAATATCATTTTAAGGAAAAATGAAGCTTTTAAGGAAAAATGAAGCGTAGTATAATGATATCTTGTCGACAATATCTTTGGTACAATATACTAAATAATTGTGAGGATTAATTCTATGTCTGTTAAACTTGCAACTGAAATGATGCATCTTGATAAGCGTAAAACTTATTTGACTTGCAATCCAGACACTAGAAGATGTCATGCTATAGAAAGTTTTTTCTTAAGGATTCAATGTGCCTAAAGCATATACAAGTTCTTGGAAAACTTGTTTATAATCCTTATATGATATAATTTTATTTATCCTAATAATTCTTATTAAGTTTCTTGGATATATAGGACATATCTGATCGATATAAGGTTTCGATCTAGATATATTATCTATTTTCATGAATGGTTATTGTCATACTATTATGTTCCATGTGAAAGTAAAATCATAACCAATTACTGCTATTGGTATCTAAGCACTTAGCTTGTTTATGAATGAAGAAATAAAACTTTTGTGTTCACAAGTTGTCACGCCCCACTTTGGGAGGCATAACTGGCGCCTCATGCCAACCTGGGACCTGGACTGACCTGGCTAGATATAGGCACCTCTGATCTTGTCAGCAACTCAAAATAAAAAAAACAACGAGCTATATTTCGATTGTAACCATAGCCTCGGGCTGACAAGGCCACGCAAAACCTGTAAAAGAAAACAGTTGCCCCAACAACAAAACGATAAAAGGGATCCTATGCGGGATGACAAGGCCACCATGATGTCTAGTTATAGCTGAATGAAGAATAAACAATCATACTCATACTATGGCCGACAAGGCCGCCAACTAACCAGCTACACTAGGCCCCACCCGGCCACCACGGAAAACATAATATATATATAGGCCCCACATGACGAACAATAACTGATAACTGAGAAACTGTAGCCTTCAAGCCTCTAGGAGTGGAATAATGGTCGGGATAGGGCCCCAACCTACCCATAACTATAAAACCAAAGAACAAACCTTCTCTAACTATTAACTCCGGAGTAAAGGAGCTGACTGAACTGTGGTCTCTAACTGGCAACTAGAGAGGTCTTAGATCACATCTAACCGCACCTACAGGCAAGTAATGCAGCGCTCCAAAAATGGGCATCAGTATAATATGTACCGAATATGTAAGACAGTAATGAAAGCTGAATAAAGCTAATAGAAGGACTGAAAGTAATCAATGAGGAGAATAAGAGTTCAACCTAAATAGCTTCACAATCCGTAATATAACTAGAAAGTATAAGCACAAACAAGAACCTAACCGGGCCCCCATAAGTCTGGAAGGTATAGTCAACACAAAATAACCTATATGGGCTCCCATAAGCCCTGGTAAGTACAAACAATGCACACTCCTCGTATCTGGGTGACTGCAGGTTCGTAATCATACTGTAACTTAGGAGTACCGATCCTTTGGTGTTGTGTTCGAGCCTAATAGGCTCCTATTTCTGGGTTGAGCCATCTAGGCTCTAGTAGCTGTGTTTCTGTTTGAGTCGTCTAGGTTCCTGTAATTATATCTGAGCCGTTTGGGCTTCTATAATTGTATCTGAGCTGTCTAGGCTCCTGTAACTGGACCCCAAGCCTTTGCTCATCTGAGGATTGTGATGCCACTGCGGCATAGAGGAGTTTGGAGGTGACTAGACCTCAATACGGTCCTCACGGCCTCAATCTGATCCCTTTGGACATCATATTTCTCTAGTAAGCATATGGGTACCTCAATAGGGCCCTCACGGCCTCAATCTGGTCCCTTCCGGCATCATATTGCTCTTGCGAGCATATCCCCATAGGCAACAAAACATCCAACAACCCAAACATCGTATGCAAAGACCAAGTTAACTAGGGTTAACTCTGACGAGTGTTACTATGTCATCGTTGTCGTCCCAATTCTATTTATAGCAGCTGACCACAATAGAGTTACTCTGGAGTACTATAGATATACAGGTAGTAATAAATCTACGACGAACATAACTTGCCGAAGGATATCCTTAACATACCTTATTCGATGATTTCTAGGCGCTCGAACAAATTTCAACCTGAAGTTAGTAATTTCACCAATTTGCAGCCCTTACGCTGAGAAAACGAAGTTATATCAATACTAATAATCGTCAATTAACAATATCTTTCAATAGAATTTGGCTGTAACTTCAAATTTGATTAATCCAGCCAAAAACTCACCAATTCTCAAGAGTTTAAAAGGTAGAATTGCTTACCTATTGCCCTTAGCCTCTTAGGACTCAATTTAAAGTAAATTCGGCAACCTTTACTCGGCGAGGTTCCGGTACACCGAGTGAATTTTCACAAAATAACTCCACAGTGATGCTTCCCGAAGGCCTAGAACTTATTACCCGAAGTTAATTTGCGTTTGGATGGCATTTGATGGCATAATTTGATGAAAATAGGATGAAGGTTGTGTTTTCTCTCTATTTTGGCCGAGGCAAATTAATTGGAAATGATTCAATCAAATAAGGTGAGTTTATATAGTACTAGGGTTGTGGCAGGAGGGTGTGCGACGCGCCCCCCATTGCGCTGCATTAGGGGCATGGCGCGCCAGGACAGGCTACGCGACGCGGTGCCCAGCGCGCCAGCCTCCGATCTCGGCCTCCCGTCCATTTGATGATGCGCTCGTGTGTTCACCCCCCCGGCCTTCTCTTGCGTGTATGGNTTAATATACTTACACACACGACGGTCATACTATGAAAATTCATGGGGTGTAACATCATTCCCCTATAGGAACATTCGTCCTTGAATGTAGTCTTCAAGCTTAAAAGATTTAGCTCTTTTAACTAATGCCAGAAAAATTTTGGCAGAGTCTCCTCTATAAACTATCCGAAAACCTGAAATGTAGAAAATTCCAGCATAGGCAATTCACAGGACGCTATAAATAATTACTCCATAACATAGAAGTGAACCACTAAACAATACTAGTGATATAAACAATAAGGTAGCATCTGAACAATAGTCTCACCTCTACTATATAATATGGATCAGGTTCGGAGTAAATGAGGGTATTTAGACCTCATATCTTCCTCAGTTTCCCAAGTCATTTCCTCTACATTTCTGTTCCTCCATAAGACTTTAACGGAGGCTACATCTTTAGTTCTCAGTCTACTAACCTGTCTATCTAGTATAGCAACTGGGGTCTCTTCGTAGACTAACTCTTCAGTTACTCGAACATCCTCGGCTGGAACAACCTGAGACGGGTCCCTTATGCACTTCCGTAGAATTGATACGTGAAAGACTGGATGAATAGACTCTAGCTCTGAAGGAAGTTCTAACTCATATGCCACTCGACCTATTCTTCGGAGGATTAGGTACGGGCAAATGAATCTAGGGATAAGCTTTCCCTTCTTGCCAAACCTCATCACGCCTTTCATAGGAAAAACCTTGGGAAACACACAATCATTCACATTAAATTCCAAGTTCTACGTCGAACATCGAAATAGGACTTCTGATGACTTTGGGCTGTTAGCAAGAGTTCTCTGATAAGTTCCACTTTTTCTTCTGACTGCTGGATCATATCCGATCCAAACAACTCAGCCTCGCCTACTTCAAACCAACCTATGGGGGACCTGTATTTCCACCCGTATAAAGCCTCATACGGCACCATCTGAATACCGAAATGATAATTGTTATTGTATGAAAATTCAATAAGGGGTAAATGCCTGTCCCACCTCCCTCCAAGATCTAGCACGCATGCTCGTAACATATCCTCGAGCATCTGAATAGTGCGTTCTGCCTCGCCGTCTGTTTGGGGATGAAAAGTTGTACTCAAATTAACCTATGTCCCCAAACCTTTATGAAATGATTGCCAGAATCTAGCTGTAAACTGTGCCCCTCTGTCATAAATGATAGATGTTGGGACACTGTGCAGTCAGACTATCTCTTTAGTATATAATTTGGCGTAATCTTTGGCTGAGAATGTAGTCCGTACTGGCAGAAAGTGAGCTGATTTCATCAACATATCAACGATAACCCAAATAGAGTCAAATTTGCGTCTGGTACGGGGTAACCCTGTCACAAAGTCCATATTAACTGCCTCCCATTTTCACATAGGTACAATCATCTCCTGAGTTAGTCCACCAAGTTTCTGATGTTCAACTTTTACCTGCTGACAATTAGGACACTATGCTACAAATTTAGCTACACATTTCTTCATTCCAGGTCACCAGTATATCTCCGTTATGTCATGGTACATCTTTGTCGAACCCGAATGAAGAGAGTAACAAGATTAATATACCTCTTCCATGATCTGCTGACAGAACCTTGCCACGTCTGGGACATAGAGTCGGCCTCTAAATCTTAAGACTCCATCTTCCGTTAACTCGAAGGCTATTAATTCACCTTGCTGAACCTTATTTCTGAGTTTTACTAGGTTAGGGTCCTCATACTGCCGCTCTTTGACCTCTATAACCAGGGATGATACTGCTGTACTTTGATTTACAACCCCATTATCCTCTGGAATCTACTACCCGGACTGCTAAACTAGCTAATCGGTGCAGCTCTCGAGCTATTTCTAGCTTCTCTGGCCTCAAATGCGCTAAAATTCCCATGGATCTATGGCTGGGGGCATCGACTACAATATTAGACTTTCCTGGGTGATACAAGATGTTCACATCGTAGTCTTTTAGCAATTCTAGCCAACGACGCTATCGCAAATTCAACTCTTTCTGCGTGAAGATGTACTGGAGGCTTTTATGATCAGTAAAAATATCCATGTGCACATCATATAAATAATTCCTCCATATTTTCAAGGCATGAACCACTGCGGCTAACTCTAAATCATGAGTAGGGTAGTTTCTTTCATGCTTTCTTAGCTGCCTTGAAGTGTAGGCAATTACCTTGCCATGCTGCATCAGAACACATCCTAACCCAACGCCCGAAGCGTCACAATATACAAGATAGCCCTTTGAACCCTTTGGTAAGGCCAATACTGGCGCAAATGTTAATCTATTCTTCCACTCCTGGAAACTCTGCTCACAAGCCTTAGTCCAGTGGAATTTGGCTACTTTCTGAGTCAACTTGGTCAATGGCATTGATAGGGTGGAAAATCTTTCCACAAATCTTCTGTAGTATCCGGCTAACCCTAGAAAACTGCAAACTTCAATTGGATTTGTAGGTCTAGGCCATGTCTTAACTGCCTTGATTTTCTGTGAGTCCACCTGGATACCTACATCTGATACTATATGGCCCAAGAAAGCTATGGAATTCAACCAAAACTCGCATTTAGAGAACTTTGCATATAACTAGCGGTCTTTGAGAATCTGAAGTACTGTTCGCAAATAATTTATGTGTTCGGCTTCTGAGCGAGAGTACACCAGAATATCGTCGATGAACACTATCACGAACAGATCTAAATATGGTCTGAAGATGTTGTTCATCAGATCCATGAACATTGCTGGTGCATTTGTCAACCTGAAAGATATGACTAGGAACTCGAAATGACCATACCTGATCCTGAAAGCTGTCTTCAGGATATCTTTCTCTCGAACTTGAACCTGGTGGTACCCGGATCTCAAATCAATTTTGGAAAAATATTTTGCCCCTTGCAGCTGGTCAAAAAAATCATTTATCCTTGGAAGAGGGTATTTATTCTTAATGGTAATCTTATTCAACTGCCGATAATCTATACACATGCATAGAGAGCCGTCTTTCTTTCTCACAAATAGAACTGGCGCACCCCACGACGAAGTACTAGGCCTGATAAAACCCTTTTCTAACAAGTCTTTCAATTATTTTTTCAATTCTTTCAACTCAGTGGGAGCCATACGATATAGAGGGATGGATATAAGTGAGTGTCTGGTAGCAAGTGGATAGAGAAATCGATTTTACGTTCTGAGGGAATACCAGAAAGCTCATTTGGAAACACATATGGGAACTCACTAACCACTGGGATGGGCTGAAGAGTCGGGAATTCTGCTTGCATATCCCAAACCCTAACAATATAGTAAATACAACCTTTTGCTATCAACTTTCTTGCCTGAAGATAGGATATGAACCTACCTTTTGGCGTAGCTGCATTGCCTTTCCACTCTCGTACTACCTCCTCTAAAAAGAAAAATCAGAAAATTCTGGTCCAACACTCTACAGTGGTGTAACAGGGTGCCAGCCAATCCATACCCATAATTACATCAAAGTCAATCATTTCCAGCTCCGCTAAATATGCTAAAGTCTGGCGACCAACAATCTCTATTATACAACCACGATAAATTCTTTTTGCAACAATAGAGTCACCGATAGGTTTAGATACCGAGAAAGGTCGCTAAAGTAACTCTAGTATTATACCGAACTTCTGGGTCACTAGTGGAGTAACATAAGACAGAGTGGAACCTGGATCTATTAGAGCATAAACTAAGTGAGAACAAATATCCAGCATACCTGTCACAACATCAGGTGACGACTCTGACTTCTATCGTCCCGGTAATGCATACGTGAGATCTTGATCGCTACCTGAACTAGACTCCCCTGGTCTACCTCGGCCTCTGCCGGCTGGAGCTAAGGGCCTGCGCCCTACAGAAGGTGCTGAGGCATATGAACCTGCTGAGGATCTATTCTGCTGGTCCCAACCACCTTGGTGTCTAGTCGAACAATCCCTCATTATATGTCCCTCATGTCCACAGGAATAATAGGTGGTGGAACCATACCTGCATCTCCCCAGATGTGGCCTATGATAGGTACTACAACGTGGTACAACTATTCCCATCTGATTTGACCCCCTCTGCTGCTATAAGCCTGACGCACGTGAACTTTCATTGGGACCTGATTGTCCACAACGATCTGATCTACTGCCCTACTGCTGCTAAAATGGGGGCTCGGGTGGCCTACCTGATAAACGAGGCCTAGGCCCACCCTGAAAGTCTGTGGGTGTAGCCCTCCGACGCTGCTCCTGACCTGCTTTATCAACCGCGTATTGATGCTACCTGATCTCCTCTATATTCTGAGCAAAGGCCTAGATCTGTGAGATATCCATATCCTCCCGCAGCGTGACTATGATACACGATTCCACATATTCTGGTGCAAGTCCCATAGTAAGTCGGTGTACCCTAGCTGGCATGGTATCAACAAATGTAGGCCATACCTAGCCAAGGAATCAAATCTTAATACATATTCTACACTCATTCTACCCTGCTCCAGATGTAAAAACTGCTCTACTCTGGCCTGTCGGACCTCTCGAGGTAAGTAGTGGTCTATGAAAGCTTTCGAGAAGCTAGGCCACATAAGTGGGGGTGCATCTCTGCCCCCGGATCTTTCCCATCTCTCGTACCACAAAACTGCTACCTCTCGCAATTGAAACATTGGTAACTCAACTGATTCTGTGGACGAGGCATGCATAACCCTGAATATCCTCTATAGCTGGTCTATGAAGTTCTGGGGGTCCTCTCTTCGGTCAGTTCCTGTAAACTACGGAGGACTCAAGGTAAGGAACTCGCAAACTCTCGAACTCCCAGGCCCCTCAGTGGGCTCGACAACAACTGGTATTACTGGCTGAGGTTAATGCTGGGTAGCCATCATCTGGACTAATATATAAACTGCATTCCTAATCTCCTGATCCGATGGTACAGGAATGGCTGGAGGTGGCACTGGTTTATCTGTTGTTCTGTAGGGCTCCTGGTGGGGCAAAGAATGATGAGGAAATCGAGGTGATGTCTCCCTTTCGCCCTCAAATCGGGCCGACTTTGACTGGGGCCCTCGACTAGTGCCCTCTTCTACTGCGACATACAACTCCTGACCAGTCATGGTCTGTCGTGCATCAGACATCTCTTTGTAAATGAGTAGAATAACATAAGTTTAGGAAGTTACCCTATACAACAAGCTCTACAGCACGACTGGCGGACAAAGGAGGGTAACCACACTGAGTTCAAAGCCTAATAGGTAAAAATTTTGATGAAAAACACTAAATAGATAATTCCTACAAGAAATATACCAAAGGGTTAAGGCGTTGGACGCCTCACGCCCCATTTTCTCTCTTTTAACCCTGTCCATTTAACTCTTTTTTTCCCTTCTTCTGGGTAGTTGTAAGCCTAGCGCCCCACCTCTTTTTTTTTCATTCTTTTTTCTAGAGCGTGGGTTGCCCAACGCTCAATTTTTTTTCAATTCTTGTCTCACGCCCCACTGCCCACTTTTTTTTTCAATTCTTGTTTTAGAGCGTGGGTCTTCCAGTGCCCTCCTTTTTTTTCATTTTTGTTTTAAAGCGTGGGACGCCCAGCGCCCCACCTTAATTTTTTTATTTATTTTCTTTCTCCTTCTTGCTCGTTGGACGCCCTGAACCCCACCTTATTTCTTGTTTTTTTACTTTTCAAATGCAAGTATTGTTAGTCGCTCGAAAAGGCACGACCCAAAAGATTTTTTTCAGATTGTATCTCGTGAAATATTGCAGCGAATTTGCAGAATTTTTATATTGTCCCATCAAATCCATCAAAAATAACTTTTCACACCACGACGAAAATATATATTTCACCAAATTTTGCATTGTCTTATCAAATCATGAAATTAAAAAGTTTTCTACACACGTTTTTCATGACTATATTTTTGTAAGTCACCTATAAATAATTTTGAATGAATACATCCTGAAATATTTGAGTTACATATTTCGTTTTTGTTCCTGAATTTTTTTTTATCTTATAATCTAACTTCAAATGGCTGAAATCTTTGTAAAAGTTAATTTATATTGGGGCGGAGAAGTTGTGCACGAAGGTGGTACGATACGATATAGTCGACGTCCTATGGTGGGTCAAAGGTTTACGCAATCTCTTCAATATGAGCGCTTACAATGCGTATTTAGGAACAATATGTCTATAACTTATCCTGAGGATGTGATATCTAATGTATTTTACCACCAACGGGTTACCGATTTATGGTGAGACACTTATTAGTGACGATGAATCGTTGTCTTTATTTTTTTGTAGTCTTGATATCTTCTGTAATTACATCAGTTTAACGACTCTTGACATGTATGTTGTTGTTAAACGTAGTCTTGTCATTCCAAAAATTAATGATAATGAGTTTGATTTTGGCGATACTACATATTTGTCTGGTTTGAATACTGGTCTTTCAAGAAGTGTAATCCAACAAGAAACAATGATAGGATTTGGTAGACCACAAAATGACATATCTAACACAGGTATTGAATCGAACATTGTGGGTCAAATGCCTTGCAATAACTATGACTGGAGTATGTGTAATTATGAGATGGGTGGACCTAGTTCTGTAGCTGCGCACATGGGAAGTTTTGATTTGAGCACTAATCAACCTGCACAACCATGTGAAGTCAATTTTGGAAAAGACAATATCATTCAACAAGTTTCTTGTCCATCTCAATCAACTAATAGGTAAATGTAAAGCTTTTGTATTTCTTGAAGTTATGTGTCACTCCCCACCTTGGGAGGCATGACTGACACCTAATGCCACACTGGAATCTACTGATCTGGCTGGGCACAGGCACCTCTGGTGCCTACCAATGACTCAAATTCAAGAAAATAAACTGCTATATCTCGGCTGTAAACACAG
The DNA here is from genome assembly GCA_018107945.1 of Datura stramonium. NCBI lineage: Eukaryota > Viridiplantae > Streptophyta > Magnoliopsida > Solanales > Solanaceae > Datura > Datura stramonium. The sequence continues at coordinate 6,330 of JACEIK010013034.1, read as the reverse complement.
CCTCGGGACAACAAGGCCACGCAACACCTGTAAAAGAAAACAGCTAACCCAGCCAACACACATCAATAGGGATCCTATGCGGGCCGACAGGACCACCATGTTGTCTAGTTATAGTAGAAAGGAAAATAAGCAGCTATACTAAGCCCCACACGGTCAATAACAGCTAACTAACTGGATATTGTAGTCTGCAAGCCTCTAAGAATACAAATAGTGGTCAGGACAGGGTCTCGACCTACCCAAATATTATACAAATTAAAGGTGGTAATCTTCTATAACTCAACTCTGAATGAAAGGCGCTGACCAATGTGCTGACTCTGAATGGCTCCTTAGAGATCTCACAACCTGTCTGTCCAAACTTGTAGGAAATTAATGCAGCGCTCCAGAGTTGGGCGTCAGTAAGATATGTAAGGAATATGCAAGGTAGTAAATAAGCTGAATGAAAGCTTTTAAATACTGAAAGTAAGTAGAAGGGAAGAGCAGAGGTTAACCTAGAAGTCTTCTTATTCATAACCTGCATCTAGTAAAACACGTCACGTATATGAGCTAAGACTGTATAATCATATAGTCATAAGCTATAGCTAGCAGACAAGAATACAACCAAGAACCTAACCTGGCCCCCATAAGCCTAGAAGGTACAATCAACAAAGAATAACCTACTTTGGCCCCCATAAGCCCTGGCGAGCACATTTCAATCTATATACCTCTAACCAGGTTTCTATGACTCTATTGGTGTTATAGCCAACCTACCGGTCCCCTGGGTTTGCAATTGAGACCACTCAGCTCTTGATTTGTAGTTGTGTCTGAGTTCGCTGGACTCCTGCTAACTGCATCCTGGGCACCAGGCTCGACGAGGATGGAATACCTCTACGACATAAAGATAATATTCCAGCCATGGAATGGACTGTAATATGTCCTTTAGGCCTTTGCATCGTCCCTTGGGATGACATATCGCTCCCTGGAGCAACATCATATATCCCTTGGAGGGCGACGACACAGCTAGTAACCTTGGAGTGGTCACGGAAGGCTTCTAGGTGAGGTAATCCCCAACCAAGGTGCTATATTGAAGCCTCAATCTAGCCACTCAAAAGGCGTGTCTGGCCTTCTGGGCCTAACACGACTGCTTCTCGCCCCTAGGATAGTCTGTATAGCTGCTAGCGGGCACATCTCATATACCTGTATCTGATCAGAGGATCCTGATAGTGATCATAATCTCTAATGGTCTAGATTGGATAGGGCAAGGTATGGAGTGTCCCAACAACACTCTGAATGTCCTGTTCGGACAACTATAACTCATAAGCGGTTGTGGGGTCATAAACGACCAATTACTTAGTTCCTTTGCTTAGAACGACTGTAGGCTGCTTCTGACTGAATCTGCTTTTGAGCGGTCAGCCCCTAATCCTCTAAGGAAGCTTACTGTAATTCTTAGCCTGAGGGTAATACTGTACTAACATGGTTCCAGTCCTTCAGACCTTAACTTGGTCTGTTTAGGTCTACTATGACTTTTCTGGGCGATTTCTAACCTCGCAGATAAGTTTACTGGATCTAGCCACTCACGACAATCTGTTCCTCAGTATCTTATGGGAGCAGGCTGGGGCGTTGGCCCCTCATTCAACTACTGACAAGGTTCCCTCCTTAGGGCATCCACGGGTCCGTCTGCCTTGGATAACTGGAGTGACTTACTGGGTTACCAGTATGACAAGTACTAAGTCGACTAAGACTGTCAGTCACTGGTAGTAGCTAACTAGATGATAGGTTGTCACTCAGCTCACTAGACAACCCTGATGCCACTGACTCTAAAGTATAGCCATCCTATCTAAATTTATGGCCCTAGGGTGTGAGGGTACGCCATTGGCCCCTGGGTGTGCTTCACTGATAATACAGACGCCAAACTGGTAGTTATGTTGTCTAACCGCGCCTATACTGTTCAAATTACTAACTTGGCCCAATAACTATCCACGAATTGCTAGGGTCTAGGCCTGACAATAAAGCATCCAATTCTACTAACACAATGGACTGAAGAATAGAGGAGTTCCTACGATGCTTCTAGCATCTGTCACACTCAACATGTTTGTTCCTAACAAAGGATACTGCGATATAATCTTTATACATTTTCTAGCAGCTAACCACAACATATGTAACCGTAAT
>JACEIK010013033.1:0-28744 GCA_018107945.1 Datura stramonium | reverse complement strand
AAGTACAAGTCCGACAATTATGCGAGCTACCCATTGGAATTGGTTCTCCTTATCTGCTATCTTCTGACGGAGGATTGGATGTGGTGAGATTGGTTCCTCCCAATACAATGAGTTGATTGCTTCAGGTGTGACTTGAACCTCCTGCCCTCGCACCCAAACTAATGTCAGGTGTGGAACGCTTCAGTGTGATCTTCTAGCTTCATTAGTTGTTGACGTGCTCTATATGATGCATAGAATTCCCACACTAGCTCTGGGAAGTATGGGTCGACTGGTATGGTAAATGGGCCCCAATCATGCATCCCAATCTGGTGATATATTTCTGGGCAATACTGTTATATTATACCACCTCAAATTTAGCTTATGCATGGATGACGCATTTTTCTTTGAAGGTTCTGTAAAAGTCCTCCATGCCTTTTAGCCCAAATCTCTCTTGAGGGGTATTTGTCGGCATGGATACCTTGCCTGTATGAAAATGCTGATTGGTAGACATAATGTTGCAAGAGTATGTTAGTAGTGGACAATAATACGTAGCTCAAAACTAAAGCAGCAGAGGGAACTTAGTGAGTGCTTCATGTGTCATCGACAATTCACCGGCGAGCTGCAGTCACATTTCGTGAGTCGCCAATGAATTGTCGGTAAACTCAAAAAAAGGGTCAAATACTAGGAATCGTAGCATCTCACTAGCGAACCACCACTGGTTTTTTGCACGCTGCACAATTACATCTAAATATCCTTCACATCACCTTTATCTGACAATCACCTGATTATACTCATACTTAAGTGACAAAAGACAAGGGTACCCTTAAGAGAGGTGTCAATCAATCCATCATTGGGCAACCCACTCGGGTATGTAGAATATACCCATATATGAGTCAACATAGCAAAGCAACACCCATACACATAGAACGAGAAACAGAAACCAAACTCAAAGAACATGGGTAGAACAACATATTACTGACAAAATTTCAACCTTTTTAGAATGGGTGAGGAGATGCTTACCTTCAATGAAATGTGCTTGTGGAGATCTGTGAAGGATGCCTAAGATACAAACACTTTGAGGAATGTGAATAATTTCTTGGGATGAGGAATATTAGAAGGTGGTAGGTGAAGAAGAATGGGTTAAATTTTAGGGGAAAATAGGAGAGAATTTTGGGAGTTTGCAGCTTGTTGTGGAGTTCTTTCGTTTGGGCTTTTGTCTTGGGAGTTGCATCGGCGATCGCCGAACTAGACCAGAAGTTCACAACTGTGGCCGCCACTTGCATTATCTGAAATACAATTCTGCCTTCCATATTGGCAGTGAATTGGCGCTTCGCAGATTTACCTTGCGATTTGCCGGCTAGTTCACCGATTCTTCATGGAACGTTCAGTGCACTGGATGAGATTGGTGCCCCAACAAAATTTCATGAATTATCATTGGCGTTCTATAGATTGATTCGAATCTTTATCCTTAAGTCATCAGTGCACTTTGCGCTTCACGAGTTCTGAGCGGCGGTTCGCTGATTTGGTTTCCATCCTATTGCTTCACCCGTCTTCACCTACAAAGAAAATCAAAAACAAAAAAATACATAAGAATAACAAATTCTTGGGTTGCCTCCCAAGAATAACCTTATGTAACGTTGTGGAACGAAGAGAGCCCAGGTTTATGGCTCTTCCAGATGCATCACCTCTGCTCGCCCTACTTCTTCCAACACTCCAAGATATCTTTTGACCCTCGGCCATTTACTTTGAACTTGTTCCAATTTTTATTGTAGAGTTCAATGGCTCCATTTTCATACACTTGAGATACCTTGAAGGGACCTGACCATTTAGACTTTAACTTCCCAGGGAAAAGCTATAGTCGAGAATTTAATAGTAGCAACCATTCCCCCAGAATAAAATTATGCTGCAACACTTTTTTATCGTGATAATGTTTCATTATAGCTTTGTAAATTTCTGCATTTTCATATGCCTTCATTCGAAACTCTTCCATCTCCTGTAAATTGTGGATTCGACCTTGGATAACTATTCCGCATTCGAGGTTCAAACTTTTCAACGCCCATAAGGCCGTGTTCCAGCTCCACCAGGAGGTGACATGCTTTACCATACACCAGTTGATAAGGAGACATCCCAATTGGTATTCTAAATGCAATCCTATAGGCCCACAATGCGTCATCTAACTTTTGTGCCCAATCAGTTTGGTTCAAATTGACTCTTTTAGTCAAGATGGACTTTGTTTCCCGGTTTGAAACTTCCACTGGTCCGCTGGTCTGTGGATGATACAGAGTGGCCACTTTGTGCTTTACACCATATTTATATAGTAGTGTGCTGGACACGCAATTGCAAAAATGAGACCCTCCATTGCTAATGATAGCTCTAGGGGTACCGAACCGTTAGAAGATATGTTTTTTATGAAAGCTTTGACACTCCTTGCCTCATTGTTTGGTAATGCTACAGCTTCTACCCACTTGGAAACATAATTAACAACCACCAAGATGTATTTTTTCCCATAAGAGCTTACAAAAGGACCCATGAATTCAATCCTCACACGTCAAACAATTCAACCTCTAGGATCGGGGTCAGCGGGAGTTCATGTAGCCGAGAAATACTCCCTATCCTTTGGCATCGATCACATTGCTTCACAAAGTAATGTGCATCCTGATATAAGGTGGGCCAATAGAATCCGCATTGCTACACCTTGGTCGCGGTTCGCACACTTCCATAATTACCACCCACAAGGGAGGAGTGACAAGCTTCTAAAATTGGATGTATCTCCACTTCGGGCACACACCTTCGTACTAACCCATTAGCACAACTTCATAAGAGGTAAGGTTCATCCCAAAAGAAGTTCCGAACATCATGCATGAATTTGTTTCTTTGCTGATAATCCAAACCTTTGGGCACAATATTGCTGGCCAGGTCGTTAGTGAAATCTGTAAACCATGGGGTCAGGTCGTGGGTTGTAGCTAAGATTTGCTCATGCGGAAAGGCATCATTGATCTCCTCTTGTGCTATTAGCTGCCCATTTGTTTTAAGGCGCGACAAATGGTCAGCCACTTGATTCTCGTAGCCCTTACGGTCTGTCACTTCAAAATCAAATTCCTGTAACAAAAAAACCTACCTCATCAATCTTGGTTTAGCATCTTTCTTGGCCATTAAGTACCTGAGTGCCGCGTGATCCGTGTGCACCACCACTTTGATTCCAAGCAAATACGCCCAAAATTCATCGAATGCAAACACAATGGCTAAGAGCTCCTGTTCGGTCACTATGTAATTTTTTTGAGCATTGTTCAGAGCTTTACTGGCATATTATATTGGATGGAAGATTTTATCTCTTCGTTGTCCAAGGAATGCTCCTACTGCGACTCCACTTGCATCACACATAAGTTCAAATGGCTTTGACCAATCGGGTGCTACAATGATTTGAGAAGAAATTAATCTCGCCTTTAAATCCACAAAAGCTTTCAAACACTCCTCATCAAAGTGGAATGTTGCCTCTTTTTAAAACAGTCAAAATAGGGGATGGGCTATTTTGGAGAAATCTTTAATGAAGCAGCGATAAAAGCCCACTTGTCCGAGGAAACTCCGAACACCTTTTACAGTACATGGTGGGGGTAGCTGAGCAATTCCATCAACTTTGGCTTGATCTACTTCAATCCCCTTTTCAAAAATTTTGTGTCCCAATACAATTCGTTCTTTGACCATGAAGTGACACTTTTCCCAATTTAGGACCAAATTCGTCTTCGTACATCTCTCCAATACCTTATCTAAATGTGACAGGCAGTCATTAAATGAGTTCCCCACAACTGAAAAAAATCATCCATAAAGACTTCCATTGAGTCCTCCACCATGTCAGAAAATATGGACATCATAAATCTTTGAAATATGGTCGGGGCGTTGCAAAGACCAAAAGGCATTCATTTAAATGCAAACGTATCATAAGGGCATGTAAAAGTGGTTTTCTCTTGATACTTTTGGTGCAATTGAGATTTGGTTGTATCCCGAGTATCCATCCAAGAAAAAATAGTATTCCTTGCACGCTAGACGATCCAACATTTGGTCAATGAATGGAACTGGGAAATGATCCTTCTTTGTCCAAGAGTTTAATTTATGGTAATCCATACAAACTCTCCATCCCGTGACAGGACGAGTGGTTATCAACTCATTCTTTTCATTTGGAACCACCATAATTCCCCTTTTTTTGGGAACACACTACATCGAGCTAACCCAACTACTATCCACAATGGGAACACTAACCTTGCGTCCAGCCATTTAATAATCTCTTACTTGACCATCTCTTGCATAGGTGGAATCAACCTTCTTTGATGTTCGATTGATGGGGTGCAATTTTCTTGGAGGTTAATCTTGTGGGTGCAAATCCCCAAAGGATGCCAATGATATCATTTATTGACCATTCGATGGCTCGAATCTGCTTCTTCAACACATCAATGAGTTTATCTACCTGTAGCGGTGTAAGTTTTGCTGAGATAGTAACCGGTAGTGTCTCATTCTCCCCCAAGTATACATATTTGAGATGATTGGGCAAGGGTCTGAGCTCCAACTTTGGTTGTGACACAATAGAAGGCTATGACCGAGGGGTTGAATGAATCTTCAAATCAAGGTCTAGCTTTCTTGGTGGGAATGAATAATTTCTTACCTCCTTATGCACTTGATGGATCTCTTTGAGTTCCTCATCTTTTAGAAAAACATCAATGATCAGGTCTTCAATAGCCTCTTCCTCCATTTCCCACTCTAAAACATCATCATCCATAATGTCCTTCCTTGGGTAGGTGTTGTTTGCTGCTATTGGAGTCACCATTTGAAATGCCAATTCGTTCATCCTTTCCTCCAATTGTTGAATAATAACCTTATGATTCTTTACCGTGGAGGTTAGATCCAAAATTTTACTCCGTAGATCTTGAACCCCCTCTTTAGTTGCAAGCACCCTTTCAAGCACTGCTTTGAGAGTACTCTCCATGTGAGGTGGAAGTACCTCAGTGCTCCCCTGACTGCTGGTATCAATAAACTGGACATTGTTCCAACCTTGTTTCCCATAATAGCCATCATCATAATTCTGAATGGCATGACTATTTTTAGCATGGAAACCCTTCACATAACTCGTCAACAACTCTATTTGATTCATCATGACAAGTAGCATTGTGTCCTTCTTCTCCTCCCTACGCCATATTTTTTCCACTAGCTTAATGGTCTCCACACAAGGTTACCGCTTTGGATAATGTGACCATTCTCCGACACTCGGCATCACCTGGACACCCAAAATTATCAGCGGCCACTATGGTGTTTACTAATTCAACTTAACAATCAATCACAAGATCATCAAACGCTAGTCCTCGGCAGTGACGCCATTTTTTATAACGTCCAAAATATAATCTTAAATCAAAGAATAACACAGTCGTTGTATCAAAACAAATCACTTGGCGAGTGCGGGGGTCGAATCCCACGAGGACTAGGGAGTGATGAATTCTAGTGTCGATTGATAAGTTGATTTTAGCTTGAACCATATAAATTTAACATAAAATAAGCAATTGGGGGGAATAAACTTTGCAGAGAATTACACAAATTTCTTTAGTGAACTCAAAGTTGTAGACAATATTTCTAAAATACTAGAGGTGCGGAGTAGATGAAATACTAATTAGATTAGGATGGACCAGGTTAACTTCATAAGTTCAATAAATGTAAATAATCTCGAGAAATAGGTAGCCTCAGCTTCCCAACCTATTGACTACCCCTAACTAGGATTTTCTCAAACTCTAGTTGCAATTTAACACAACCGAATTGATTTGGATCAGCAACTTCACTATTCCTAGCTATTAGTTGCTAAATAGGAAGGAGGAAGTAATTTTAGCTATTACTAGATTAATTTTACAACCTCAAAATCTATATCCACTACTAGATTCCCTTTCAATACTTAATTATTCTCTCCCGAGCAACAATTAAGCAAGTATAGATAGACCCATATCATCATCAATGGATCTTCATTAATAGATTGAATGGAATCCAATAGATTTACACTTATTTGAACATTATGATGTTAACTCTAGAAATACCCAATCCAATTAAGTTTTCATCATCACACACCTCTAGTTAATGATTTTAGCTACTCATAGTTAAGAAATTCAAAAACACAATCATCAAAAGCATCATTGAATTTAATAAGAAGATTAGATAGATTAAAAGCACAATTATCCTTCAACTACAGCTGATACTAAATAATACCAAAGAAGAAAAGAGAGAAGAGTATCTTTTGGAACATTCAATCCCCTTTTCTCAACTAAAAAAAGGGTAAAATGGCCTTCAGCTAAAAAGCAAAGATGATGTGATTTGTACTTGACTTATCTCTCAATCTCTCTATCTTCTCCCCCTTTTTCTCTCTTTTTTTCTTCAATAAACTTCTTTTTCTACTTATACCCTGAAAAGTAGGGTACTTTTCCTTCCTTTTTCAGCATTGGACAATTTCACCCTTAATAGCATCACTTTGGAACCAGCGAAGACACCGGTAGTTCACCGATGAAATCCGTGAACCACTGGCTATATGCTCTTCTTCTTCAGTCATTATCAGTGAACTTCGGTGGTTCACCCGACGTTTCGTCGATGCCAATCCGTGAACCACCAGACCTTAAATTCCAATTCCAAACTTTTCTAAGTGTCATTCGGCAACTGAATTGGTGTCCTCCACAGGTGACTCGTGAATCGCTGGTAGAATTCCTCTGACTAGGCAGTGACCTTAATCTTTTTAACCGACATTTCGCCGGTTAACACCTGCGTTTCTCTACTTCTGCTCATTTCCTCCATTTTACCCCCATTTTAGATGTTTTCTTCAAACCTAAGCATTTGCACACAATAAAAGCAAAAAGGGCATAAAATCCAAATAATCAACTCGAGAACTAAGCAAAAACTCAGCGGCCACTATAGTGTTTACCAATTCAATTATCAATCAATCACAAGATCATCAAACGTCAGTCCCCGGCAACGGTGTCATTTTTGATAACGTCAAAAATATATTCTTAAATCAAAGAATATACACGGTCATTGTATCAAACCAAGTAATCCATTGAGTGTCGAGGTCGAATCCCATGAGGACTAGGGAGTGATGAATTCAAGTGTCGATTGAGAAGTTGATTTTATCATGCACCATATAAATTTAACATAAAACAAGGAATTGGGGGGAATAAACTTTGCAGAGAATTACACAAATTTCTTTAGTGAATTCAAACTAGATGGATCAGCTAAGTTGTAGACAATATTTGTAAAATACTAGAGGTGCAGTGCAGATGAAATACTAATTAGATTGGGATGGAACCAGGTTAACTTCATAAGTTCAATAAATGTAAATAATCTCGGGAAATAGGTATCCTCAGCTTCCCAGCCTATTGACTTCCCCTAAATAGAATTTTTTCAAACTCTAGCTGCAATTTAACACATCCGAATTGATTTGGATCAGTAACTTCACTACTCCTAGCTATTAGTTGCTAATTAGGAAGGAGGAAGTAATTTCAGCTATTACTAGCTTAATTTTACAACCTCACATCTATAACCACTACTAGATTCCCTTCCAATACTTAATTATTCTCTCCCGAGCAACAATTAAGAAAGTACAGATAGACCCATATCATCATAAATGGATCTTCATTAATAGATTGAAAGGAATGTAATAGATTTACACTTGATTGTGTATTATAAAGTTAACTCTAGCAATACCAAATCAAATTAAGTATTCATCATCACACACCTCTAGTTAATGATTTTAGATACTCATAGTTATGAAATTCAAAAACACAATCATCAAAAGCATCATTGAATTTAATAATAAGTGTACATAAATAAAAAGCATTATCATCCTTCAACTACAGCTGAGACTAAATAATACCACAGAAGAAAAGAGTGCAGAGTATCTTTTACAACTTTCAATAAAAATCCCCTTTTCTCAGCTAAACAAAGGGTCTTCAGCTAAATGCCAATTCCAGATTTTTTCAGAGTGTCATTCGGTGATTGAACCAGCGTCTACCACAGGTGACTCATCAACCATCGGTGGCATTCCTCTGACTAGACAGTGACCTTCATCTTTTTAACTGACGTTTCGCCGGTTAACATCTTCGTTTCGCTACTTCTGCTCATTTCCTCCATTTTAACCCCTTTTTAGCTCTTTTCTTCAAACTTAAGCATCTGCATACAATTAAAGCGAAAAGGGAATAAGATCCAAATAATCAACTTGAGAACTAAGAAAAAACTCAAACTTTAGAGTCTAATGAGTTGGTAAATTACCAACTCATCACCTAGAGTTAGTCATACTTAACATACCCGTTCACGACAAAGGATACTATGGTGTAATCTCAGTATGTGCCATAGAAGCAAACCACAATATACATAATCCTTATCTACTAGCAGTAGCTAAATCACAACATATAAGATCATCATCTACTAGCAACAACTAATAACTTGCCAAAGAGGTAAGCCTTAAATACCTCGAATGTTGAATTTCGTTCACCTAAACAATTTCCAACCTGAAGCCAGAAATTCCACTCAATTGCAGCCTTTACATTGAGAGAATAAGGCTATTTCAATATTAAGACCCAACAAATAATGATATCTTCCAATGAACATTGATTACAAGTAAACTTCATTCAATTCCACCAAAAACCCATAAATTCTCAAGAGTTTAGAAGGTGGAAATGCTTACCTGTCACATGCAGTCAATTAGGAATCAATTAGAAGCGATTTCGACAACTTTTACTCGGCGGGGTTCCAACAATTCGAGCGAGATTTCAAGAAATAATTCCGCAGGGACGTTCCCTCGTAGGCCTGGAACTCATTATACAAGAAAAATTTGCATTTGAACGGGATTTAACAGCATAACTCAGTGAAAATCAAGTGAAATTATTGTCCAAGTCACTCTTCTGATTTTGGGGAAATATTAGAATGAGTAACTTACACATTGGGGGAGTTTATATAGTTTTGAGGTGGTGGCTGGGGGGGCGCGCCATGCCACCCACAGCACCACGAGTCGGGCGCGACACACTACTCAAGGCGCCGGGGCAGAGGCATGACATGGCACTCCTTTCGCCCTACCCTGCTTTGGCCTCCTGCTTGCTCGATGATGCACTTGTGCGCTCCTCTATTTATGCCTTTTCCCGCATGTGTCGTACTCCAAAACTCTCAACATATATATGCATGCATCGGTAAAATGATAGGTACTTACTGGGTGTAACATCATTCCCCCCTTTGGGATCATTCATCCTCGAATGTAACCTTAAACTCAAGAGAATCAGCTCCTGTAACCATCTCTCAAAAATATTCAGTAGATTCTCCTCATTAACTTGGACTATTGATGTGTCGTGATTTTATGACACTTTCGATGCCTAAAACCAAGAAAATATGCACATTCGAGTATGTTTATGTAGATATGATGTGTTTGAGTTATGTGTTGCAGGAAAATAGGTCAGAAAGGGGAAATGGGCAAAGTAAGGAAAAAATGGACAAAAACGTAGGCTGCTATCCAGGTCACGAGTCATCGTCCCAATGAACGACACATGAATGGAGTTTTGGAGAAGAGTAAAAATTTCATAAAGGAGATCCAGTGTACCTTACAAGTTGAAGGAACAAATCGTTAGATCTGGTAATGAGTAGTCATGACAGTCGTGGAGACTAGGAGGAGAATTTTGGAAGAATGCCTAGTGAAGACAATGAGAGACATAACAAGTCGTTAGGTGAAGTAAAGACTTGTCATCAGGTATTGTCGGCATCTGTCAAGTGCATTGGAGGAATTGGTGAGCCATGACCACGAGGGACCTAACGAGTCGTTAGGTGACCCGTCACCAGGATTGGACAAGCTGCTGAGAACAAGTCAAATTCACGGGTCACGACTTGTTGGGAGACCCAACGAGTCGTTACTTGGCCCATTACCCCTGCCGACCTGGAGTCCATTTTTAGTTAGGAAAAGATTTGTTTGGGACTATAAATATAATATTTAGGTTTATTTTTCGAGTGTAGTTTATTTTACTACTTTTCACGTAAATTCTAGTGTTGTTAACAATCATTCTTGGTTCAAGAAACAAAGTTTGTAATTTTGTTATTGATTTTTGGAATCAAATAACATTGAACTTTTGTTCATCGATTTTGGAGTTTTTTTTCAATTGACATGGTTTTCTTCTATGAATTTTTGTAAGTTACAATTATGATTTATTGTTTATTTTGTGATTGTGATCAGTCAAATATGAGTAGCTAAACCCATAACTAGGGTTGTGGTAACGATGATGAATTAACACATAGAGGTAAAAATACTTAGTGATTCTTGAATGGGGTTTATGGATATATTTTTTCCCTTCATTTTAATTATTTCTTAATGGTTTCAAACATTAGAATTTGCCTTATTCATACTCAAAAGACCAAGGGGGTAGTGAATGGGAAAAGGGATTAAAAACGGAGATTTGAGGCTATCAACCCACATCTAATAGCTTGACCTTGTCCGGGAATAACTAATCCGGTATTAAGGGTAAGGATTAATTAAGCATACACCAGTATACAAACCAAGTTGCGTGGTGATAATCATCTAGATAGGGGACCAACTATTTAGGTGAACATAACTCACCAATACTGGATGCTAAACACCAGAATAGATCACTAGTGTAAAATCCTTGTGGTTATGAAGTCATGGGTAAACAATCTTAGTCAACTTCTTAACTGAATACAACTGAAATTAATTTAAACATCTACTAGTCTTTACTCTTGTTTATTATTTTGTTTTCTTAAAATATTTCCCCCTAGGAAATAAGTAAACCGATTGTATTATCCAAACACATTAACTCAAGTTCTTTGCATATTCCCTGTGGGATCGACCCCAACCTTTGTTGGGTTCTATATTTGACATCGACCACATTATATCTCATTTACGAGGTGTAATTTGGGCGACATCAAATTTTAACATCGTTGCCGGGGAATACGACTAAGGCTTTTGCTAATTGTGTTTGCTTTACTGTTGGTCCTTATTTCCTTTTTATTTTTATTTTGTTGTTTTTGTTCTTAATAGGTCTTAGGTTCTTGCATGCCTAGTACTAGGAGCTAAGGAAAATCCCTACTTCAAATCGATCATGAACTTGAACAAACACTGCGAAATCTGAGGAGAATGGCCAAACTATAAGAGTAAGAGATAGTGGACCAAGCTACAGCCAGAATGTTGGCTGAGGAACAAGCTCGAACAAGAGATAGAAAGTTAGCAAGGATTGTTGAAAAGAAATGCCTAGCTACCGAAGCAAAGCGAGCTAGAAGGAACAGAGGTCCAGATCAGCAGAGGCACCGATATTTCGATGAGTATGATGATGTTGATATTGATGAATCCGGTGCCATTGGAGCTATTGTCCCTCCCCTTTTGCCTGCTGGGGTGATGTTAGTTATCACCAGTGCTATGATCCAACTTCTCAACATTAAGGGGATATTTGCGGGTCATGCAACTGATGATGGACATACTCTTTTGACTAATTTTGTGGGTATCTGCAAAGCATACAAACAACCAGGAGTGAGTCAGGATGTGATATGGATGAGGTTATTTCCCTTTTCATTAGGGAGTGAGGAAATACTCTGGTTGGCAGAACTACCCAATGATTCTATCACTACATAGAGGGAGTTGAAAAGAGCTTTTCTTGAAAGATTTTTCCCACCATCCAGAGCTCTGCAGCTGATAGATGAGATATACAAGTTTAGACAATTAAGTTCTGAGGCACTTCATAAGACATGGATGAGGTTCAACAAGAAGCTCAAAAGGGTGCCCAACCACAGGATCCCAGATGATACATTGCTAGAAATTTTCTAGATGTCTATAAATGCTAACACCAAGGCGGTGGCTGACACCGTGTCTGGCGGAACATTCATAAGTCACACTTATGATGAAGCTGCTGAGCTACTTGACAGAATCAGTAAAACCAACCACGCATGGCACATAAGAGAGGCAGAGACTCCGGTTGGTTCTTATGTAGTAGGTATGACTGCAAAACAGAGAAGGAAAGATGAAGAGCGAGATCAGGATATTGCTAAAATAAAGACCACAACGGGGATGATTACTAAGCATTTTATGGGAGCGAGGGCTGAAAAGGTGAATGTTGTGGGTTCTCAGGGCAAGGCCCCAAGAAATGATGGAGGTGAATCGAAATCTGAGGAGGAAGATAATTATCTGAATGATCAAGGGGCGGGTGTTTTGAATAACACCCAAGGGTCTAACAAGACTCTTAGAATCAAGGTCAGGGGAACCAAGGTCGGAACTACTACATAGATAACAATTACAACTGAGGCCAATACAGACACAATGGAGACTAGAAAAAGCATGAGGAGTACAAAAATGACAGAAGCGGTCTATATGTTCCTCCAAGGAACCGTGAGCCAGAGCCCAGTGGTTCAAGGGTGGAAGACATGTTTTCTAAGGTACTTAAGTAGATGGAGGCGACAAATGGCCAATTCAAGGAGCTCCACGCTGATATTTCTGTTATGATCTGAAAGGTGGAATCACATGATGTGGCCATTAAACAGATTGAGAAGTAGCTGAGTTAGATGTCTGTTGTGATGAACCAGAGGTAGAAAGGCACACTTCACAGCAATACAGTTCAAAATACAAAAAATAATAGTCATTGCATGGCGGTCACTACTAGGAGTGGGAAGGCGAGAGTTGATCCTCCGATGTGAGTTGTGATTGATGAGATATAGAGCCCTTAGTGATTTATGATGATTGGTTGGCAGATTCCAAGGATCAAACTTTGGTTGATGATTTAGTGGAGAAGACCGCTCCTAGTAATGCAAAGGAGCAAGGATCTGGCAAAGAGAAGGAGAAGGAGGTATCGAAAAAGATCACCCCTATTCCTAGACTTCCTCCCCCTTTTCCACAGAGGCTGAAGAAAAAGGTCGAAGATGGGAAGTATCACAAATTCATCTCCATGTTGAAACAATTATATGTGAACATCCCATTAGTCGAGGGACTTGAGCAGATGACCGGCTATGCTAAATTCATGAAGGACTTTGTCACAATAACGAGGACTGTAGGCTTTGAACCTACAGATAATTTTGCACCACTGTAGTGCGATAGCATCCCATTCTCTTGTTCAGAAAAAGGAAGACCCTGGAGAGTTCACCATACTGTTCACTATTGGAGCCTTTAATTTTTCTAAGGCGCTATGTGATCTAGGTTCTAGTATTAACATGATGCCGCTAGCAGTGTTCAAACAGTTGTACTTGGGAGCCCCCAAACTGACTACAATGCAGCTTTTGATGGCAGATCGAATGGTGATAAATCTGGTGGGAATTCTCTATGATTTTCTAGCGAAGGTGGAGTCCTTTATATTTTTTGGCCGATTTTGTCATTCTGGACTGTGAGGTTGATTTTGAGGTCCCCATTATCTTGGGGCGACATGCCACCAGACGTGCTCTTGTAGATATGGAAATCAGACAGCTAAAATTCCGATTGAACAATGAGGAGGTGATGTTCAATGTATGCCGATCCATGAAGCAACCAAATGACATGAGGGTGGTCTCTGTAATTGATGTTGTGGAACCTGTGTTTCCAATTATGCATATGGAGGAATTATTGATTCTTTTAGATTTAGCAGCAATTTGATGAATGTGGGTGTTGAGGAGATCCATAGGGGTGAGGAGATAGTTAATGCACTTACTGGTATGGGGTCATACACTTATGCTCCAAAAAAGATTGATATTGACCTTAATAATTGGGTGACCCCACCGGCCAAGCCATCTATTGAGGAACCTCTGGTATTGGAGCTCAAAGCACTTTTGTCTCACTTGCGGTATCTATTTCTGGGAACCGGTAACACTTTACTAGTCATTGTTGAAGCTGACCTGGAGGAATGGCAAGTGGAGGTTTTGGTCTCCATTCTGAAGAGATATAAAAAAGCCATTGGATGGACCATTGCAGACATTATTGGAATCCCACTCGGTATTTTCACTCATAAGATCCATCTAGAGATAGCTTGTATTCCGAGCATTGAGCATCAGCATAGGTTGAATCCACCTATGCAAGAGGTCATCAAGTAGGAAATCATCAAGTGGTCTGATGCGGGTGTGGTTTACCCTATTCTTGGCAGCAAATGGGTGAGGCTAGTTCAGTGTATACCAAAGAAGGGAGGAATCACAATGGTCCCAAATGCTAACAATGAGCTCATTCAACTCAGACCAGTCACTAGTTGGAGAGTATGCATGGATTATAGGAAGTTGAACCGTTGGACTCAAAAAGATCACTTTCCTATTCCATTCATGGACCAAATGCTAGACCGACTTGCAGGCAGAGGATGGTACTATTTTCTTGATGGTTATTCAGGGTACAATCAGATATTTATAGCCTCCAAAGACCAAGAGAAAACCACTTTCACCTGTCCATATGGTATTTTGTGTTCGAGAGGATACCGTTCGTGTTATGTAATGCACCTGCCACTTTTCATCATTGCTGATGTCCATATTTTCTAACATGGTGGACGACACCATTGAAGTCTTTATGGATTACTTTTCGGTGGTGGGTGATTCGTTCGAGGATTGTTTGGCTCATTTGAGCAAGGTGCGGTAGAGATGTGAAGAGACCAACTTGGTACTTAACTAGGAAAAGTACCATTTCTTAGTCAAAGAAGGTATAGTGCTAGGGCACAAGATTTATGGTTAGGGTATTGAGGTGGATAGGGCCAAGATCGAAGTAATTTCTTGTTTACCATCTCCAATTTCTTTGAAAGGTGTTCAAAGCTTTTTGGGTCATGCAGGGTTTACAGGAGATTCATCAAGGACTTCTCAAAGATTGCACATCCTTTGTGTAATCTACTTGAGAAAGAGGTGAAGTTTGTTTTTGATGAGGCATGTCTGAAGGCGTTTGAATGCCTAAAAGAGAGATTGACCACTGCCCCAATTATAGTGGCACCTGACTGGTCTTTACCTTTCGAGGTAATATGTGATGCTAGTGGAGTGGCCCTAGGAGCTGTGTTGGGTCAAAGGCGTGAAAAGATTTTCCATCCTATTTATTACGCTAGCAAGGCTCTTAATGCAGCTAAAAAAATATTACACTGTGACAGAACATGAGTTGTTGGTTGTAGTTTTTGCACTCGAGAAGTTTCAGGCATACTTGCTTGGAACTAAGGTGATAGTTCATACAGACCATGAATCTTTGAGAAATCTGATGGCAAAGAAGGATGCCATACCACATTTGATTCGATGGGTTCTGCTGCATAAAGAGTTTGAGTTCGAGGGTAAAAGATCGGAAAGGGACCAAAAACCAGGTAGCGGATCACTTATCAAGATTGGAACTAGTTGTAGCACTTCGTGAGAATCTTTACATAGATGATGCATTCCCCAAATAGCAAGTTTTAGCTACCTCACAGGACCTCATCCTATGGTTTGAAAACTTGGCTAATTATCTGGTGATTGATGTTGTATCGGAGCACTTATCTTTTCACCAGCGAAAGAAGTTCATGTCTGATGTGCAGAAGTTTTAGTGGGACGAGCCTTACTTATTCCGCATATGTGCTGATGGGGTGATTCAGAGATGTGTGCCAAAGGTGAAAATGTTGAGCATATTGGAGGCCTTTCACTCATCCCCTATTGGGTATTCTCCCATGGGGAAATTGAACTAGAAAACCATGAAGGAAAGCACTTTAACATCAATGTTCAATGGGTGAGAGCATATCTAGGGAAGAGTGAAGAAATAAAGCTGGTGGATCTCTGGGCTTTCGGTGAAATCTGAGTAACTCGGGGACTTGTGTCGTGCTGCGATGTTAAATCAGGCACTACATGGAAGGCAACCCATGGAGGTATTTTAATGAAGTATGAGTAGTCAAAATACCTTCGTCGTGTTGCAACGTTAAATCAGGCGCTTCTTGGGAGGTAACCAAAGTTGTAATTGTATGAAAAATATGGTGTTCACGTGTGTTGATGTGTGCAGGTGATTAAAATGGGAGATTTGAAGTTGAAACCAAAAATTTGAACTTAAGTTGCTGGTGCCAAAAAGCACAGAACGAGTCATCATCAGACCTAACGACTCATTAAGTGGATCATGGTCACTGCCACATAAAACAATGTAGTCAACGGTTGACCAAACGAGTCATTTCCAGTGACAACGAATCCTGGGGTCTTCCATCAAGTCTACTGGATCAAAGATTGAATTAAACTGAAAATGGTGACAACGAATGACTAAACGAATCATTCGTAGACCCTACGATTTGTCAAGTGACCCGTCATGAAGCTACTGCAGTTCAGGGCCTATGACTCATGCCAAGACTTGTCGGGTAGCACCACAAGTCATTAGGTCCCAGGTAAGATTTTGATCGACTAAATTTAATGAAAGAACCAAACGAATCATTGATTCGTCTAACGACCCGTTACGTGGGTCATGGTTTACTTTAAGTAAAATATTCATCTGACTCGACCCATGTTTGAGTAAGGCAATCAAATCACTAGAATTTCTCCCACTAAATTTCCTCACAAGTTCGAACTCCCAAATCTTTCAAGAAATAAAATTACCTACTTCTTCTTCTCCCAAAGCATCTCAACATTTCCACAGAATTCACGACCACAACTCCACTCGCAAATCACTCACACATTGCACAATTGCATTCAAATCTATTCAGTTGCCACAAACAATCACAATTTCAAGTTAAAATCCCTCCTTTTCTCTTACACTTGTGAGTACTAAGTTATTTCGAGCTTCCTTACTCATTTAATTTGTGAATTCGAACACTACCTTGAGTTTTAAATAAAACCCTAAGTTGCTTTTATTTTCATTAATCATGATTAAAATTTAATTCAATGTTATATGAAATGTGGTTGTTGTGCTTTTGGGATTGAAAATGCTAAGTAATGATGAACATGGTGTGAGTTATTTTAGACCACTGTACGTCAACTCTTGAGCACGAGCCATGTAACGAGTCATGGCATCACCTCATGACTCATTGTGTAGCTTGTCCTGAGTGGGGAATTGTGCTAAGTAACCAGTGTACCTCACGACTTGTCTAACGAGTCATTGCCTCAAGTAACGACTCTTTGTGACCAATCGTTAAGTCCACTGGTCCAACAAAGAAAAACATGACTTGTAGACAACGAGTGACATCACGAGTCGTGGCCAGTGGCAACGACTCATTGAGTCCCTCGTCCTGTCTACAGGGACACAATTAAAAGTTGATTTTCTTTCATCTCATTTTGCATACTAACAATTATTCCACAGGTACAATGGCTCCAAAGGGTAAATTAGAGAAGGTTCCGGCCAAAAAACAGGTGTCGGAGAGGGGTCAGCCATTATATTGCAGACATAGGGACATGCCTTCCTCCTCCGAAGAGTCGAGTAGCTCGGAGGAGGAATACGAAGTTTTAGAAGAGCATCTTGTGAGGAGATTCACCAAGGATAGGACACAATTCCCTACGAATCCGACAACCCTTATTGATGCTCCTACTCCACTTGTGAGAGACCCACCAAACCAAGCAGAAGAGAATATTGGGGCCACAGTCTCGATTGCTCCCGAGGGTACCACAATTGTGGAAAACACAAAAGTTGCTGATGAGTCACGTGCTCAACAGGGGATCACATATGATGAGTTGACAGAGACTTCAAATACATCTAATGATCAACCATAGCAGGTGAGGCGATGGTGTGTTTGCGGTATGCGGACCATTTACAACATTGATATTGCTCCTAATGAAAAAGGCCATCCAAAGAGGAGCATCTGTGAGGAGCCTAGACTGGTCACCATGGGGCTCAAGGACCTCCCTAAGCTATAGGAATTGTTTGATAAATACAGGTTCGTGTGGTTAACTGAGCCATCAGGGAGCTACATCCCTTGCCTGTTTAGAGAGTTTTATGTCGCCTAGGCTACCACATTACAGCGTCTGGCATTGGGAGGCCGGGACTTGAAGAAGAGGCCCGCATTGACATAGGTGTTGGTTTGGGAGACGCCTGTTGACATCTTTGAGAGGACCATCTCTAGACTGCTCTATGGTCCAGACTATCATGCCCCAATGAATATCGCCGAATTCAATCACAGACTGTTCGAGCTCTAGAAAGTCAAAACAAAGAAGCTGAACAGTGTAGAAAAAATTAGGCAGTACACTTGGCTGTCACAAGTCATTACCACAAGAGGTCCGCTGGTTGAGTGGTTGGATGGCATCGAGTTACTAATAGAAAAGGCCACACTAAACTTCCAAGCTAAATTTTGGTGGTCATTGGTGAGACATAGGCTAGTACTAACCAGCAATAACAATGTGCTTTCACCTAACAGAGCTGCACTTGTAGCTAGCATCATGGAGGGGTACGCCATAAACTTACCTCGGTACATTGCTGAAGAGATTCGAGAGCGGGCAATAGTAGAAAGCACTACCATTCCTTTCCATGCCTCTTTGATAGACTTTGTTAGGAGTCAAAGGTTCTAGAATTTCCATTGGTTGATCAGCGAGTGGTGGTCTATAAGATCACCTATATCGGATTGATAAGAGACGACACAAACACGGTATAAAGAGAGAGGAGTCATTATGCCGCATCCGCTGGAGTGACTTTATTGGCAGAGGAATTGAGCAGCGGTATGCAAATTGAGCCTGCATTGTTTACTGAGATTGCGGCAGAGCCCACAGAGGCTAGAGAGAGTGGTAGCCAGTCTGAGGCTACAGATGTAGTAGACATTCCCGCACCTGTTGAGGTTCCAGAATCCTCATCCATAGTAGAAACACCTCGACCACCTATTGCACCCTCACGTGCTCCTTCAACCTGTCTAGTAACTATTTCCCAAGAATTCCTGACCGACATGGCTGGGGGGCTGGCTAAAGCCAAAAAATAACAAAGCACACACGGCTCTTCAAGTTAAGGTTGTAATGGATAAAGTTATGTCATGGGTTAATAAGGAGTTGAAGGAGCTCTCTAGCTCAGTGCATGGCCTATTAGATGCCTTTGAGAGGCATATGGATGAGCCCGTTGCATAGTTACAGGCGACCGAGCCGAAAAGGTGGTAGGTAGCCGCAGTCCGAGCTGACGTGTCGGAGTTGTCCGCACGAAAGGTAGTTGTGATCCCTCCACACGTGCTTCCAGTGATCACTGATGAGAGCGAAGGAGAGTTGCCTCCAATATTCGATTTTATCATTGAGGAGTCGGTGGTGCAGGATAAGGGAAAGAGGCCTCATGAGGAGGCAATTTTTGATGAGGATGATTCTCTGATCCGTGAGCCGAAGAGAGAGCGGAGAGAGATCGAGACAGCACTGCAGCTATCTAGGGAGGAGGCTCGACAAAGGGCCGCAGTTGAGGCAGCGAGAGCTCGTGGAGAAGGTACGAGCTTAATCGGTTCTGAAAACGCACTGGGTGAAGCCGGTGGTACCGGAGATGACACTGGAGGAGTATCTACAGCCACTATTGACTAGGTCGCAGACACCTAGGTCACACAGGTATGTTCCCTATTTCCATGTTTTGTCCCTATAGATGCGTCAAGGACAACACATGCTTTTATTTATGGAGGTGGGGAGGGAGACCTGTGCATTTTTGCTGAACATAACCTGAGGGTTTTTCTTACCGGATATTTTTTCCCTCAGGTGTTCCTTATCTAGTAGAACTGGCACGTTTTTTTATGTTTTTGTGTTTGTTTGTGTCAGTCGAAAGAAAATTAAGTGAACTTAAGGCAGTCAGTAGCATGTTTGTTTTTTGAATTTAGTTGAACTGATAATCTGATACCCCTCCTAAATTTTTATTTATGTGTGTGTTAAAATCGACAAGTATGACCTTTGTGATTCTTTGCATGACATTAAAACTGTGAACATATTTACCATTGTATGACTATACCTGAGCTAGCAGTTAGTAGAAGTAATGGTGATGGCCTGTGCAAAGTGTGAGTGAGACTTAATAGTTAAATTCTACTGTGTGTGTCAATCTAGAACTTTCCTGGTTAGTCGTACCGAGGTAGAAGATGGGAAACTAGGAAAGGTTCCTAGGCCATTTTTGATGAATGAGTCCACTTTAGCCTTAAAAGACCTACCAAATGAAAATAAATATCCCTTGATCCAAATCTTGAGTGTAAATTAACCTTTATTTTTGTTAACACCAATTCACCTTCCTACTTTGATTAAAATGAACCTATTTTGGCCCTGGTTCCTCCTTGGACACTATGAACCTCAACTTAGAAAAATTTCCTAAGTTGAGGGTGGCTATCATTGGGGTGATTAAGAAGATTAGGATGGAATGAAGTTGAGAATGAAAATGAATGAGCGGATGCAGTGTGCATAATGAAAAGAAAAGAAAAATTTTTGTTAAAGAGAAAAAGATCATAAAAAAAAAGAGAAATAAAATGAATGAAGGTGATGGATGCTTGAAATAAGAAACACTTCACTCGTAGTTGCAAACGAAAATAAAATAAGAAGAAAGCAAAGGAAAAAGGGAGGAAATTGGGAAAGAAGATTAAAAGTGGAGCCAATTTGTGTGTAGTGCCAAGGAGGGTTAAGCTACTAGTTCCATATGTACCATACCCAAACCCGAGCCTACGTTACAAGCTTAAAAAGTCCTATAGTGATCCTGGTTAATAGTCTGAAATTCGAGGTATTGAAAATAAAGGCAAGCTTATGGTATTGCATGCGCACAATTAGAAATTGTTTGTGAGAGTGAGTGTGAACTTACCTAGTCCCAAGAAAAAGACATTGATTTGATAATATACACATGAGTGAGTGTGGGACTTCTTTATGGTGAGAACATTTCGTCAACAAAATCATCTGCAAACTGCCTAGGTGAGTATTACAGATTTATGTGCATGGTTGCAAGTGACATTACTTTGCAAAGTTTCGATTCCTCTGTGTCATGGTTGAAAATTTTACATATGCATTGCGATTTAAATTTGTATGATAAAGAAGGGGTTAGAAAATTTTGTTAGATGAAGAGTTGTGACTATCGTAAGTTTCTTAAGGTTCTTTCGATTGAAGCCATCGAAGTAGTTTATTTATTTCTTTTTTGCCTGAGGACATGCAAAAGCTCTAAGTTGAGGGTGTTGATGTGCTATGATTTTACGACACTTTCGACGCTTAAAACCAAGAAAATATGCACATTGCGGGTATGTTTATGTAGATATGATGTGTTTGAGTTACGTATTACAGGAAAATAGGTCCGGAACGGGAAATGGGCGAAGTAAGGAAAAACTGGACAAAAATGTAGGCTGCTATCAAGGTCACGAGTCATCGTCCCAATTAACGACTCGTGCCTGGAGTTGTGGAGAAGAGTAAAAATTTCATAAAGGAGATCCAGTATATCTCATGAGTTGAAGTCACGACTCGTTACATCTGGTAACGAGTCGTTATGATGGTCGTGGAGACTCGGAGGAGAATTTCCAAAGAATGCCCAGTGAAGACAACGAGAGACATAATGAGTCATCAGGTGAAGTGACGACTCATCATCAGGTATTGTGGGCATCCATCAAGTGCATTGGAGGAGTTGGTGAGCCATGGCCACGAGGGACCTAACGACTCGTGCCCAGGCCTAACAAGATGTTACGTGACCCATCACCAGGACTGGACAAGCTTCTGAGAACAAGTCAAATTCACTGGCCACAACTCATTGGGAGACCTAACGAGTCGTTACTTGGCCCGTTACCCCTGCAGGCCTGTAGATCGTTTTTAGTTAGGAAAAGATTTGTTTGGGATTATAAATACAATATTTTGGTTTATTTTTCAAGTATAGTTTATTTTACTACTTTTCACATAAATTCTAGTGTTGTTAACAATCATTCTTGGTTCAAGAAACAAAGTTTGTAATTTTGTTCTTGATTTTGGGAATCAAACAACATTGAACTTTTGATCATCGGTTTTGGAGTTTTATTCAATTCAGTGGTTTTCTTTTATGAATCTTTGTAAGTTACAATTATGATTTGTTCTTTATTTTTTGATTGTGATTATTAAAATATGAGTAGCTAAATCCATAACTAGGGTTGTGGGAACCGTGATGAATTAACACACATAGGTAAAAATACTTAGTGATTCTTGAACGGGATTTATGCATATATTGTTTTTCCCTTTGTTTTAATTATTTATTAACGGTTGCAAATGTATGAATTTGCCTTATTCTTACTTGCCGTACCAAGGGGGTAGTGAATGGGAAAAGGGATTAACAACGGAGATTTGAGGCTATCAACCCTCATCTGATCGCTTTACCTTGTTCGGGAATAGCTAATCCGATATTAAGGGTAAGGTTTAATTAAGCATACACCCGTACAGGGACCAAGTTGCGTGGTGATAATCATCTAGATAGGGGACCAACGATTTAGGTGAACTTAACTTACCAATACTGCATGCTAAACACCGGAATAGATCACTAGTGTAAAACTCTTGTGGTTAGGAAGTCATGGGGAAAGCGATCGTAGTCAACTTCTTGATTGAGTACAACCGAAATTGATTTAAACATCTACTAGTCTTTACTATTGTTTATTATTTCTTCTTCCAATCCTTCCCCCCTAGGAAATTAGTAAACCGATAGTATTAGCCAAACTCAGTAACTCAAGTTCTTTCCATTTTCCCTGTGGGATCGACCCCAACCTTTGTTGGGTTCTATATTTGACATCGACTGCATTATATCTCATTTGCAAGGTGTAATTTCGGTGACATCAACTATCTGGAAACATGAAACATAGAAAATTCATACATAGGCGTATCACAGGTTGCTACAAGAAATGCCACAACATAACTTCATATCATAAAAGAGAATAGCTAAGCAATACTAACATTTTAAGTAAAAACACAATGGGTGAACAACAATCTCACCTCAACTGTACAATCTGGGTCAGCCCTGAAATAAGTGAGGATATCTAGATCTCATGTCGTCCTCACCTTTTCAGGTTATCTCCTCTACATTTCCATTCCTCCTTGGGACTTTAACGGAGGCTACATCTTTAGTTCTTGACCTACAAACCTGCCGATCTAATATAACTATTAAAGTCTCTCTCTGGGATGACGCTTCTATACCTTGAGCATCCCCTTTTTAGGTTAATATGAGAAAAGGTCTTCTATGCGCTTGCATAACATTGATAAACAGATCTTAGCCCCGAAGACCACTCTAACTCATAGGCCACTTTGCCGATCTTTCAAAGGGTTTGGTATAGCTTAGTGAATTTAGGGTTGAGCTTGCCCCTCTCGCCAAATCTCACAATGCCCTTCTTTAGCGAAAATTTCTTGGAATACCCAATCGTTGCTTTAATCTCAAACTGCCTATGCCGTACCTTGGAATAGGACTACTGACAACCTTGGGCTATCAGTAAAACCTTTTCTCCTGACTGATATGTTATGTCAGGTTTAATTAACCTTGACTTATCTACTTCAGGCCATCCTATAGGAGACCTACATTTCCACCTATACATATCTTTGAGCATCTGAATCGTGTGCTCTACTTGGCCAGTTACCTGGGGATGAGAAGTTAGACTCCAATTAACATGCGTCCCAATCTGTTTTGACACCCTCTCCAAAAACAAGCTATGAGTTATGCCCCTCATGTAGCCGAATTATTTCTTTTGTATTTAACTCAGCGTAATCTTCAGCTAAAACATAATTCTAACCAGCAAGTAATGAGTTGATCCTATTAGCCTTTCAATAACAACTCAAGTAGGGTCAAGTATCCACCTAGTACAAGGTATATTTGTAATTAAATTTGTATTGGCTACTTCCACCTCTCACACAGGCACGACCATCTCCTGAGTTAGCCCATCACAGTCCTGATGTTCAGCCTTTACTTGCTAGAAATTGGAGTATCGTACGATAGCTCAACAATGCCTCTTATTCTTCCCATTCCCCACTAGATCTTTTTATTTCTTATAACCTAATGTGTTTTTATCAAAATCGGGTGGAGGGAATAACGGACATGGTGTACCTTTGCTACAGTATACTAGCGAAGCCCTACCACACTTGGAATACAGAGTCGGCCTCTGGGTCTAAAGACTCCACCCCCTACTATCTCGAAGGCTAATAATTCCTTCTACCGGCCTTGTCTCTGGGATGTATTAGGATAGGGTCTCTATTATGTCACTCCTTCGCCTTCGCAACTAGTGGTAATATTGCAGTATTCTAGGTTACAATCTCGCTACTCTCTAGATGTCAGCCTGATGCTCAGTTCACGACATTCAATGTCGATTCCAATCTCTATTAGCCCGCTACAGCCTAGAGGTGATTCTGTGCTCCTCTAGAACTTGATATTTGTGCCTTCCCCTTACTTCTATAGGATAAGATCTAGGGTTCGTGCCCCATGCACCATACCGAGAAGGAGTTTACTGGCCAAAATCGCCAACCTGCATCGTCCTAACCCGCACTCGGGTCGGCTTCCATCGTATAAACCCTCTGTCCTTCAGCATACTAATCTTGGGACATAGCCAGTATTCAGTACTGTTATCAAAATACCATGGTAGGATTAATCATTTTCTTACCTGAGCTTTATTATTGCTGGAGGTCTATTGCTTATGGGCTCTCACATATACTCACCTACTAGAAAACTCACCTGCCCTCCTAATTTACTTTCTTGAGGGCATAGGTGACTTATTAAAGTACCAAGGGTCATAACCACTATTTTGGACACCACTCGAGCATCAAAGGGTTTAGCCCTCCTTTACTATTTACTCTTAGCAACCTGGCGTCAATACTCACGCTCTCTTCTCTACTAAGAGAAGGGATAGGAGGTGGAAATTCACAATATCAAATTAGAGTAGGGCTCGAGTGTGAAACACAATAAATCAAAAGGTTGGAGGTAAAAATCTCACAATTTTACACCCTTTTACACCGTTATGGTAATCCGCAGTAGTTGTTGTTTCTGTCTAACACTGAATAGCTACCAGGTAAGCCAACATGTATGTTGTAGTCCTAACATCCTAATTCGAGGGTGTAGGAAAAACTGGGAGTAGTACTGATATGTTTGTTACCTTATGAGGTTCCTGGTGCCCCAGGAGGATGCTGGGCAGATTGAAAAGAATGCCTCTCCTATGCCCTCGGGCTAGACTGTCCCCCATTTGTGGCACCCCGTTGGTACCCTCTCCTACTACTGTATCTTACTTGTGGCTGGATATAGTCTGTCTTATGTCAAACATTATTCTAGACAGAAATAACAATGAAAGCTTAGGGACCCAACCCTATACAACTCTGCTCTATAGAATGATCTGAGAAGAAGGAGGGGTAACCATACTATCATGTCTCATAGCCTTATCACGACCTGAACATAGGTCCAGATCAAGACATGGGATAAGGATCCCACAAAGACTGCAAGTCGACCCATGGAATGAACATACTTCTAACTCAATCAATAAAGGCGGAAGAATTAACATAATAGCTATAGTGGAAGTCTAAGCATAACATATAATACAAAAATACAACACGAGTCTAAAGTTGAATGCAACCTATTGGCTGAAAAGCCTCTAAGTCTGATGATTTAATGGGACAAGACCCCAACTAACTTTCTAAATCTGAAAACTAAAAATACCGAGATAATTGATCGTGAATGGTTCTCGGAAGATGAGGACTCACCAATAGAGACTGATGCTGACTCCAAAAGCTGGCTAGTGGCGGGGCTATGTCTGAAGATTGAAGTCTGTATCATAAAACGATACAACATAGAGTATGCAGTCAGTAAAAGGAATGTAACGAGTATTCAAGGTATGTAAAACGGACATTTAAAATACATAAAAGTCCATAAGAGTAGGACAACATGATCATAACCTAAATATAATAATGCAACATAAGGCTCAAGGTTTCAAAACATTCGTAAATCATTCATAACCATACTCACGAGGGAAAAGAATTATTAAACATGACATGAGCCAAAGTATATAATCATAATCATACATAAATCATAAGGAACAGTGAAAAATTCTTATAACCAACATACCCTATATGAGAACACATGGAGCCTAACCTGTAAACCCCTAGTCAAGAGTGTGTTCATACCTTGCCAAGGGTAGAACGATGAAAGGGCGTGATATCGCTTGTGAAAGGCCCATTTTGGGCAAAGGGGGACAGTCTCAAGGGAGGTCCCATCGTGACTTATGGTGGCATATAGTTCTAAGATTTAGGGCAAAACCTGGGCCCCGAAACTACTCGGTGTTAAATACTACTCCCTAAACGTATATAGTGTTCATAGATAATATACGTGAAATTCATGGACTAGTTAAATCATGATATTCATAAGAATTCTTGAAAATACATGAACTAGCCATGAAATAAGGCCCGTGAGTCGGCCATCATAAATCATTAATCATGAGGTTCATGCATACTTGTAAAACATGTATATACTTGATATTCATAAATTCATGATGAGAATTTAAGAGAAATCTTATAATAAACCGTAAATCAAAATGGGCTAAAGAGGATCAAGATCATAATGAAATCATAACTTGATTTTTCATAAAAACATGCATAATTGGGCATGATTTGATTTAAATCCAAATCTATAAATTTATATTCAAAATAGTTGAAAAATATGCTCATAGACCATAAATCATGATTTAATCCATGAAAGGAGTTGACCCATAGATGGATCATAGAGAATTTCACAAGAATTGGGATAAACCTCCTAGATCATGAAACTTGTATTCTAGAATTGAAATGCATGGAATTTAAGAAGTGTTTAATAAATGAGAGTGAAAGGAACTCTCATTCATGGCCTCACATACCTAGGTAGATTGAACTTTCCCTCATCCTTTAACACACAAAATAAATTGAAGAAGAATTGATGGATTTAAGCTTGATCACCTATAAGAACCTCCTAGTCTTCCATGCATGGAATGGTAAGGCTTAGGATAGGTTTTACTCTTTAAAAACCCTCTTAACTAAGATTAAAACAACGTAGTTTATGCCTTAGGAACATAGGAATTACGGAAAAGCCCTTAATTATCTCTTAGGGAAAAACAGACTGCCAGTCCCAATGAGGGACTGGACGAGTCGTCGCCTTGGACCATGACTCATGGTCAAGACTTGTGTAGTACACTCTCCAAATTCATCTGAGGCTTGCCATGGAGGACCCTACGAATCGTTACTAGTGACCATGACTTGTGGTCACCCCTCGTGGTCCTCATTGCCCAAAAACCATTTACCCTTAACCCATCTTGACCATGGTTGACACAATGAGTCGTGGGGTCTGACCACGAATCGTGGTCATGCCGGCGGTGATCCATCATATCAAATCCTAGCACTTAAAGCCAGAACCTCAGCACGAGTCACCTAACGACTCATGGTCATCCCCACGGATCATAGAACGACTCGTTCAGTGACCTGGTGATGATTTTCCAGTTTTTTCTCCGTTTCAACTCCCCGATCTGATCTTAGGGCTTTCGGGGAATTACAATATCTTCCCCTTGGGAACATTCATACTCAAATGTTGGAAAACATACAGAAAAGCATAGAAATGCAATCATTATATTCAAATACTGATCAATTAAGCTGAAAACTGATGGAATGAATACCTCTGAACCTAACTACATGGATGAACTTAATTCACGAACCATACATACATACTTTGACATAAAAGAAACTTGGGCACATGAAATGAACATGAAAACTAATTAGAATTTTTAGGGAAAAAACTGATACCTCAAGATTAAACTGAGCCGGAAGGAAATAGATGTGGGTATCTAGCCATCATATTTTCTTCGGCTTCCCACATAGCTCCCTCCACATGTTGATTCCTCTATAAAACTTTAACTGAAGCTACTTCCTTGTTTGTTAGCCTTCGAACTTGTCGATCTAGTATCTCCACTGGAATTTCCTCATAGCTAAGGCTGTCTCTCACACCCGCACTCTCAACCGAAACCACTAAAGCTGGATTACCCAAACACTTATTTAAGAGAGAAATATGGAAGACGAGTGTCACACCCCAAGCCTAAACCCTAGACGTAATACGGTACCTGAAGTCGCGAGACCCCAAATCAACCCCTAGTCTATCATACACTAGTATTCTGAGTAAACATGCACAACGGAAATTGGAAAAAATATCATAAAGCATTTATGCAAAACAAGTCTGCAAATATAAAGTTCAAAACATTTGGATAATACTGATAAATCCGAAAATCATGTCTGTCGGAAAGCCATCTAATTGAGGAGTTGTTGGGACAAGCCCCCAACTAACTCTAAGTCTAATTGGAACTAATAAATGGTTGCAAGAGGAAATAGTTCCCTCAGATGATTGATCTTGGGCAGAATTATATGCCCAAGTCATACTCAAATGCTTCATTTCGTCTTGTTTATCTATCGTTATTTGTGCATTCTCACGTGATTTGTAGTTAAAATGTGAATTTATACTAACCAACATGATTAGTGTTGTTTTGAAGGAAAAATATAATTTTAGGAAGCTAATATGCATGTTGGTGAAAATCAGGAAAGGACTCGGAAGCAAGTAGTGGAAAAGGTCAAGGAAAAGCAGCAAATATAGGGGCTCCCCGATGGAGCCATGTCACGCTGCCATCGCGGAGGCATTCTGCCCAGGATGTGTTATGTTGGCAATTTTCAGTGAAGCTCCGCTTTGCCTCCATGACACGTAGGCAATGCCACGCGATACAAGTCGTGGCACGTTAGGCATATTTACCTGGAACATCAAATTCCAGTAAGGGTTCGCGTCGGCTCCATGGCACGTTGGCCAAGCCCCGTGTTGCATGTCGTGACACGCTGAGGATTAAATGCTGAGGGACCTGATTCCAGAGAGGGTCCACGATAGCTCCGTGTCACGAAGGCAGTGCTCCGCGATGCACTCCGTGACACGTTGCTTGTTATTCCGGGAAAAATTCCCACTAGTATAAATAGCACACTTAGGTTC